>JAYMSL010003785.1:0-11939 GCA_036897195.1 Plantago coronopus | reverse complement strand
TGTCAAAATAGTTGATGTGTAATGTAAATAGTCGATGTTTCATAATAAAACGTTGATGTTTGCAAATAGTTGATGTTTATTGAAAAAAATAATTGATGCCTTTTATAAATAGTTAATGTTTATGTCAAAATAGTTGATGTTTTATTATAAATATATGATGTTTTTAGGTGGACTTTTCAAAAAGTCCACATTATAGTGGACTCTCCCAAAAGTTACTCTAAACTAGTATATGTACCAAAACTTTTCATTATATGTTAGTTCTTAAACAATATCTTCTCTAAACTTCTCATCCTAATCTCATTATATGTAATAATTACACGGTAAGTTCTAAATCAAAATTTTAAAAAACAACAAGAAACACATCCTTATTATTTGGACTAAATTACAATTTCCAAACTTACTATAATTGCGTTTTCACCCTAAACTTTTTTCTTTTACATTGATATTTTATAAAATAAATAAAAATTATTAAAAAAACCAAATTCTCCATTAATGAAGTTTGAAGAAGAAGAAACTCCATCTCCATTAATGGAGCTCATCTTCTTCTTCCTCCCTTTTTTTTCGTTTTGAAAAAAAAGGGATTCATAATCGGAAAAGCTCCGGTGGCAGAGCCCCACCGGAGCTAAGCTCCGCCATTAGCTCCATGGCGGAGCTCAGTATAGAGCTTCGGCATTGGAGCTTATACAGCTCCGGTGCTCCTCCACTGGAGCTTCTCAGGTAATGGCCTCCGTCGAAAAAAAAAAAGAAATGAGGAGGAGGAAGAAGAAGATAAGCTCCATTAATGGAGGTTAAGTGTTTGAGAAATAGAAAGATTGAAGATGATGAGTACTTGTGCAAAATAATTATAAAATTGGGGTCAAAATTGAATTGTAAAAACTTGGAGGATATGAGTGTAACAAAATTGTACAAGGCCTGTTTGGTTACTTAGTTAATAGTTTCAGAAAAAAATCGATTTAGGACGTATATGTAATTGTTTCATCTAATAGGATCCAGCTGTAATTAGTGCAAAGTCAGGGCAATGCGCCGTGCATAGGCATGGATGCGCCGTGCATTGCAGGGCGCAACATCTTCCGCCCGCCATAACAGAAACTTGTGGAAATCTTCAAAACAGGGCCATGCGCTGCGCATCAATGTGATCGAGCCGCGCGTCCACAAATCAATAGGACACGTTTTGGTATTTTGACCATAACTTACGCATACGATGTTAGATTGACCTCAGATCAGCGCTCACGTGTAGCTAAGACAATGATCTACAAGTATGTGGAAGCCCAGACGAATTAGACCAAGGGTCCAAGCGGGGCACGATGTCCGGGATC
This sequence comes from Plantago coronopus, assembly GCA_036897195.1. NCBI lineage: Eukaryota > Viridiplantae > Streptophyta > Magnoliopsida > Lamiales > Plantaginaceae > Plantago > Plantago coronopus. Next base: position 10,623 of record JAYMSL010003785.1, on the reverse strand, counting down.
TGACAGGAATAGTCAAAGGGAATCTCAAGTTTTTCTTGATTTTCTTGACATGGCTATTTCCCTAATTTATCTGTACTTTGTTTTTAGATTTCTTCCATAGTTAGGATTCTTTATATTTTAGTCTACTATATATAGGACATATTTTCAATATTTGTAAAGACAGTTTTATAATTCTTAGTGGAGAAACTCCATAGCTAGGGTTTAGTTAAAGAACAGGATTCTTGGATTAAAGATTCGGCAGGATTGACGGAGATTCTCAATATTGTTCGATTGGATTTAAAACCCTAATTCAGGTAATATCGTTTACCTTACATATTGTGTTTTTATAATTTCTCTATGTTTGCGATGCTTTACTTATATCAATCCATGGTGACAATGTCGAATTGCATGAGTAGCTAAGCAAATATAGGTGCGATGTGGTAACGTATATCTATGCTACGAGTAGATTCGTTTATGAATGACTGGAGTTTTGAATTGGATTCAGGCGAATTACATGTATCATGCTTATAATATATCTTCTAAGACGTGTACGTCTGGTTAGTGATTACATACAACGTTATTTTCCTTTTCATGTTTGCTTGGTAGAATTGACGCCTCTACTATTTGCGAAGGTGATTTTATCTGTAATGTGAGAATACTATATATATTCACCAGCTCATTGATTGTTTAGCTGCACGTATCAGTATCCTCTTGTTTTGTGCAAAAACCCTATCTGATATCATATTTGTTTGCAAAAACTCAATCTAAGATTGCAATCATTCATTCATATTCACTGATCAGTCTAACTGTAGAATATGTGAATACATCGCACCTGTCTTTTATCTGTTATCCCATATCCAATTATTCGTAGTTACTTGTTTAAGCATCTTCTTTAGTTATCTATATAATTATAAACCTGCAAACAAACAAACCAACTATTCGATAATTGTGTTCAGTCTGCTAATAATTTATTTTTTTTTTAAACGGCAAAATTTTATTGACTATAATAATATGTACAAGAACGGGCTAAGCATGAAACTGCCTCACCCGTAGAGTTCACCAATACCTCACTTTCCCGGCTCCCTCCACCTTGACTTCAGGCACTAGTGAAACCGACAACTCTTTGCCTCCTCAAAACCTCCAAGGAGAAAACCCAAACGGGATAAAACTCCTTGCGAGGAAAAAGAGTACAACAGAGCCCCGGATGCCCAAAGTCCACCACAACCAATACATAGAAGTGATCCTAATACAAGATTACCCTTCAACTGACCCGACCTACCAAGGGCAATTACATAGTATAAAGTCTAATACATTCTACGCTAATCTATGCCCAAAACACTCCCCAGAGCCATATTCAAATCAATTCTCCATGATTCCTGTCCAGATTCATGTTTCCAGTAAGCTTATTTCATTTGGCCGAGTGCGCCATCTATGGACTCCAGTAGACTCCCGCACAATTCTCTCGCCTCTATGCTATTCGTTCCATCCAGCGGCTATTCCTGTACCTGTTGCATACAAACATAATTCCAGCAGTACCTATATTGATAACAGGCATAAAACTGGTTCCAGAAACCAGCTAGCGGAATTGTTATAATGACGTAATAAACCTTTACCCGAGCCAGGTCCACGTGTTTACCTTCACCTGTTCGACTATGTCTTCCGGTACCATTTTCTCGTTGTTGAATACACAATTGTTTCTTGCTTTCCATAGCATCCAAACAGTACACATCCAAAAGATATCCCAGACATTGACCGGCAACCTTCCCCTTTTCTGTTTATGATTCTCCCAATCTGCCAAAACTCCATTACCGCTATCATCCTGTGTTCCTAACCAATTCGTAATTCCTTTCCATACCTGCTTTGTCACCCGACATTCACCGAATATATGTTCACTTGTCTCGACTAATCCATCCCAACTCGTGCAGCACCTTCCCTCTGAACTCATAAATACGCCTCTATTTTCCAAATTAGCTTTCGTCGGGAGTCGATCTTGAAGCAATCTCCATATGAACGTGCACACCTTTGTTGGGACTAGCTTGTTCCACACCCTATCTGCCAGCTGCGCCATTCAGAATACTGTATCTCTGCGGTTCAAGATCTGATAGCCTGATTTTGTCGTGTAACTTCCATGTCCAGTATGTCGCCAGCTCCACCGATCGGCCTCTAAGGGATTTAGTCGTATGCCACGTACCTGGGCCTCCAGCCCTAGCACTACCTCATTCTCGGCCTCTCTCAATTGTCTCCTCCAGGCACACTTCAATTCTGGCCCATTTACCCTGTCTGCTATGCTGCAATTTGGTTCCATCTCAAGTGCATACGACCTCGGAAACTTGATTTTTAGTACTTCACCATTACAGTCTGCTAATTAATTAGTATACGTAATTATTGAGTCTTAGTTCCATTGATTCCTTTTGAGACCGACATCTGGGATTTACTTACCACTGTTCTATTTATAGAGTTGTGATAAGATAGTCTTGGCAAAATTATAAATTAATTTTGGTGAGTAAAACGACGTTCATCGACCCTCGAACTAGAGAATTGGGATACTTAGATGAATATTGACTAGAAATTTATAAAATCATTGTGATTGTAATATTATATCCGAAAAAAAAAGAAGAACAATTTATGGTAAAAGTCACTACAAAAAAACTGGAAAATAGCGACGACTTTATCCGTCGCTATTTTCCAGCGATTCGTCGCTATTTCAAATAGCGACGAATTTGCGACGAATAAAACTTCGTCGCCCTTTTTGTGGTCGCTAGGCAAAATAGCGACGGATAACTTATCGGTCGCTATTTTTAGCGACCGATAAGTTATTCGTCACTATTTACCTTTGACCAATTTTTTTTAAAAAAAAAAAAAATTTTAAAAATAGCGACGGATAACTTATCGGTCGCTATTTTTAGCGACCGATAAGTTATCCGTCGCTAAAAATAGCGACCGATAACTTATCGGTCGCTATTTTTAATAAGTTTTTTTTTTAAAAAAAAGAAAAATAACTGATAATTTAGCGACCGATAAATTATCAGTCGCTAAAAATAGCGACGAATAAGTTATCGGTCGCTATTTTTAGCGACGGATACCTTATCCGTCGCTAAAATTATCAGAATTAAAAAAAAATAAAAATTAATTTCTATAATTTATTTACATATTTTTCTTTTACATATTATTGTTTACATATTTTTCACATTAATTCAATTATATTATATTTACATTTTTTTTTAAAAAAAAATAAGTCATTGGCTCCGGTGGTGGAGCTAACAGCTCCGCCACCGGAGCAATTGAGAGCTCCAACGGAGCTGTTCGAAACAGCTCCGTCGGAGCAGTTTCTAGCTGCTCCGATGAGATTGGTGGTGAGAGAGCGACGAGGAGAAGGAGATCTCGCGGAGGAGATCGAGGAGCAGCTAGAATGTGAGCTCGAGAGCTGTGCGCGGCTGAGAGCTGTACGGAGGAGATCGGCTGTGAGCTCGAGAGCTGTGCGGAGGAGATCGGCGACCATGGTGGACGAGAGCTGTGCGCGGCTGAGATGGTGAGCTCGAATGTGGGTGGAAGACAAGAAGGCCAATTGGAGATGGTGAAGTCGACTTGGTGGTGGCCAGGCGAGATGGGTGGCGCGACGGGGATCTCCGGTGGAGATGGTGATGCTCGGCCAGCTTGGGATCTCGAGGAGAAGGACGTGAAGAGGTGGTTGCCGCGGCTATGGAGGAGATCGACCGCAGAGGATGGAATGGAGGAGGAGGCGGGTGGGGAAGAGGTGGTGGAATGGAGGAGGAGGCTGCTGTGGAGGGAGGATGGAGGTGAAGAGATATGGAGGCTAGGGTTTGGAAGGGGAATAAATTAGGGTTTTGGAGGTGTGAGATGGATTAATTATATCCATTGATTTGGAGATCAATCAAAGGTTGTGGATTGATGATGGATTAGACTAGGATTGATGACATGGACATGATTTTTCTTTTTTCTTTTTATAATACACAATACTTTAAGGTTGGTGATAATATATATATATATATATATAAATATATAATAATATTAATAATAATAATAATAATAATATGAATACAAAGATAAAGATAATAATAATAATAATAATATTCATTAATAATAATAATAATAATATGAACACAAAAATAAAGATAATAATAATAATATTCATTAATAATAAATATATTACTAATTTATATTTATATTACATTAATAAATCAACCAAAATTATGATATTAATTAAATATCAACCTCCATGTATATAATTCGATAAAATAATATTATAATTAAAATACAGTAACTCCATACGTAGAGACATATATATATATATATATATATATATATATATATATATATATATATATATATATATATATATATATATATATATATATATATATATATATATACACGTTCCTACATCGCACCTATACGTGCTTAGCTACTCATTCAATTCGACATTGTCACCATGGATTAATATAAGTAAAGCATAACCAACGTATAGAAAAGTTATAAATAACACAATATGTAAGGGAAACGATATTACCCGAATTAGGGTTTCAAATCCAATCGAACGATATTGAGAATCTTTGTCAATCTGCTAATCTTCAATCCAAGAATAGTATTCTTGAACTAAACCCTAGCTATGGAGTTTCTCTCTAAATTATAAAAGCTTGTCTGAAATAATAATGAAAATAGTCTATATATAGTACTGAAATAGAAAAGTATAATCCCAACGGGATTGGGTTTGGGCCTCCAATCCGCGTAGGAAATCTAAGAACAAAGTAGAGATGAATTAGGAAAATAGCAAAGTCAATAAAATCAAGAAAACTTGATAGCCAAGTCAAGACAATCAATAAAACTTAAGATTCCATTTGACTATTCACGTCAGATCTCGGAATTCACTCCACGCTTGGACCCTTGGTCGAATTCGTCTGGTCTTCCACATACATCTGGATCATTGTCTTAGCTACGCGTGAGCGCTGATTTGAGGTCAATCGGACATCGTATGAGTAAGTTATGGTCAAAATACTAAAATGCGTCATGTTGACTTGTGCAACGTGCAGCGCGAAGGAAGTCATGCGCGGCGCGAAGACCTGTTTCATCACTGGATGCGCGGCGCGCTATGAACCTTGCGTGGCGCGTCCTTCTACGGAAACTCCTATATTTGGCATGCCGGGGCGCATGGAAAGTGATGCGCGGCGCATGGTCCCCTGCCAACTCCCTGCAATGACCCGCGAAGGTTGTTTCGGGCAAGCCATGCGCGGCGCGCTGGATCTTGTGCGCAGCGCACGCCTCTGTTCTGCGCGTAGAATCTTCTCGTGACATGTTTTTTGATTGACTCTTGACCCGACTCGACCGGTAGAGCTCGTGAGCCACGCCTTGGATCTTTATCTTCAATAATCATTGGATTTACGTCCAAATATGCCCAAAATCAATCAAAAATACGAACTTACCTAGAAACACGATACATAACGAAAACATGCAAAACAAGACTAATATTGAGACAAACCCGCGTTAATGTTAGCAAACAAGAGACGTTTTGGGTGTACTAAAATGTTGTCATCAATATATATATTCTTTCCATTCCAAATGGTACCTAAAACCAGTGTCCAATAAGACTAGTTTAATTAAATAATTAATTAAGTGAGAATGTTTGTTAATTTATAGGAACCCTCACATGGATGGTGGCTAGTAGTAGGCTCATTCCCAGGGGTAACACTTGGGTATTGGCCGACATCACTGTTTAGTAGCTTGCAAACAAGTGCAGAATCTCTGCGTTTTGGTGGAGAAGTACTTACACCTCCCGAAAAGGATTTCAGCCCTCCAATGGGTAGCGGAAAGTTTATCGGAGAAGATTATGATCAAACTTGTTATATGCGACAAGTTAAAGTCATGAAGAAACTGATGGTTTTAGAGAATGCTGACAATTCCTACATATCCTGCGCTGAATTTAAATGTTACCATTGTGGAAATAACTCATACAAGGATAAGAAAAATGGATACCAATTTCTATTTGGAGGTGCTGGGGGTAAAGCAGATATGTGCTTTTAAACACTCCTAAGGCCAAATATTGGAATTTTACTGTGAAACATTGTGTACAATTTAGTTCACGCATATGTTTTTTTTCCTTTTGAAAAGGCAAAAATTATATTGATATAAGATGACCTATTTACAATCTATCGGATCATCGTCCTTGTTCCTTGTACAAACCATAACCTCAATCTTCATCACACCTTAACCTATACCCAAGCGAAACTACTCGGATCCCGGTATAATCCACTCAAGTCTGCCTCCTCAAAACCTCCGGGGCAAAACCCAAAGGGATAAAACCCCCGTAAGGAAAAAGAGTACAACCCTTGTTGGTATCGATGCCCGCAAACCACGCAGATGTATTTCCTTTAAGGTTTTATAAGAAAGAAGATTTTAGTTATAAGGTTTTGACGGACAAGCCCACATTTTACATTGATGACACATCTCTTACTTTTTTAGTGTCAAACATATCTTGCTTTTGATCTATTAGAAACAACACTACTGTATTAAGCTTTAACAATGTTATCAGTACAAGTAAAACGGGGCAAGAGAATTGCACTCAGTAGTCAACACCCAACCGAAAAGTGTAGGGGGGAGGTAGGGGTAGATTTTATTTCATTCATGATCAATCATAAGAGGTGTAACCCTAACATTAAAATTGAACCGTGGTTTGTGTTTTGGGATTGCATATTGTGGAATATTTGGTTAGTAAGAAATAATCTATGTTATAATAATAAGGACATTACCCCATGGAAGCTAGTTGATGATATTAAATTTAATAGTTGGAATTGGATAAAGGCTCAAGGGAATTTGTTGGGTAGTAATAATTATACGGATTGGCTAATGGAACCCTCACTATGCTTGAAGTAATAACTATTGGAGCAGAACTATGTAAGTGTTTGGTGTGGTGCAGGCTTATTCCAAGGAAGGAGGCAGTGTCGGTATTACAGTTTAGCGGAGGAGATGGGCACGGTATTGCATATTGTATTGACCACGTGTATCGAGCAGTTTGGTTGGTATCAGAAATCAATGTCCGAGCGAAGTATTCTTGGGGTGGGGAGCGATTTGGGCGATAGATTAGCGTAGCTTTGTATTAGATGCTTATTGTATGATGCCCATGTTGGTTGGTTGGTGATTGGGTAGTTTGTAGTTAGGGTCAGATTGTAGTTTGTGTGGAGGGCTTTGAACATCCAGGGTCTTGTTGTACTTTTTTTCCTCTAAGGACTTTTGCCCCAATCGGGTTATATCCTTGGAGGTTTTTAAGGAGGCAAGGGTCCTTGGGTTCATCAATGTTCACCTTGGGGTTGTGAGGCGTTGGTTCATTCCCGGAAAGTGAGGCAGTTGATGCTAAGCTTTCACATGTACATTACTTTAACACAGAATCTTAATAATGAAACTTTTTGCTGTTTTAAAAAGAAAATTACTACTGTTACTTTATTTGATCATCTCAATCTCCGTTGCATGTTCATTAATCTTTATTTTTGATATTGCCTCCTGCTTCCATACTTTGTAACTTCGAGTCTTCCATGTGTTTAATTTATAAATATTATTAAGCTCCGTTGAATATGCAAAAATATGCACAGACTGCTTCATAGTATTGACAGTAATGTTTAGTATCAAGATATATGAAGACACCAGTGTTCTTCTTTTGCAGATGATAAATAGAACTTTTATTTAAATCTAAGTGTGTTAGGTATTTTAAATACCAAGTGATAGAAGTATTTATTTTGATATCTCTCTATACTTTAAAGATTTAACAAGGAGGCAGTTTTTAGTGGTTTAGGACTGAAAAAACTGAAGAATCTAAACTTATGGGACTAATATTACGGACTAAACACTTACATGACTAATTTAACAGAATGAGTAAAGTTACATGACTATTTTGGTGATTTTCCTAAATAAAAATGTTGCTTTTCTTTTTTTCTTTTTCCACGTAAAATCAAAGTACAAAAGGGCCTCAGTGGCAAGAAGTTAGGTAGTTGGGTTTTGAGAGTTAGTAAGTTGAGGAATAGTAAAATTTGTTAATTGAGAATTGATAATTGCGTTTTGTTAGAATAATTTTTTAGATTTTAGGTGGGAATATTAGTAGGGGTGTAAGAGAGGTGTAAGAAAGGTGTAAGAGGTGGGGTATGTGTTTAAGAGATAAAAGTGTGGGGTATGTGTAAGAGGATGTAAGAGATATGTGAGAGTGTGAAATAAATAAATAAGAGGAAAAGTGGATTCCAAAACATTTAGGGGCCTTAGTTAGTGACTCCCCAAACACAAAACCAAGCTCATTTCTCTATTAAGAAGGCTTAACAGAGAAATGAGTTGTTTGCCACTCCGTACGAAAATCACCCTTTGGCTAGATATAAACGGTCTGTTTGGCAAGAGTTTAGGCCACTCAACTAATTAGCTAATTGAGGTTTTGGTAAAAAATTGTGTTTGTCCAGCCTTTAGCAACCTCAATTAACCATTTTGAATTTCCCCCAAATATTCCTCCTATTTATTCCTTTCACACTTTTACACATCTCTTACAAACTCTTACATATACCCCCACATACCTCACACTTTTATCAATTAAACACATACCCAACTTCTTACACCTTTCTTACACATCTATTACACCGCTACTAATATTCCCACCTAAAACCTATAAAATATCCCAACACAAAACTAAACTAACATCTAGTTACTATTCGTTATTCCTTAACGGACCGTTTGGTATGAGGTAATACCGGTTTTAAAGGCGATGCCGACTTCAAACTCTCCGTTTGGTTGGAAAAATGAGGAAATGAAAACCGGTTTTCACTCCGTACGGAAAAACCGAAGCCAAGCCTCCGAACCAATCGAAAAACGCCACTTGGAGTTGGCCAAAACCGGATTTCGTGAGCTCTCCTAATATCCAGTGCTAATTAAACCACATAATGAGGAGGTTTCGCCGAACTCCGGAGTTCGGATGTTTCTGGCTTTCACGAGCTCTCGATCTACAAGGACGGGTCAAGTCCAAACCCAAAGCTTTGGGCTGTAAATTTTCGTGGCCCAAACTCGCAGGCTCAGTAAGAATTCCCAGGTCAACATAAAAAAAAGTCCAAGTGCACATCAAAGTCTTCAATTAAAAGAGTTGAATAAAAAAAATCATTCCTACCAAACAAAGAGTTCAATTAACTCCCAATCCAACTCCACTTAAAACCCACATTTCCTACCAAACAATTGAAGTGTTTAACTCAACTCTTTTCGCGAAAACCGGTTTTCAATTTCGGGGTTCAATCAAACAAAAACTTCAACTCCGGTTTTCAACTTTGGTTTTCGTCAACTCCGCTAAAATTTTGAAGAGTTCGGTTGGGAGTTCGTGAAGCCTCGAGTCCTACCAAACGGTCCTTTAGCGAGTTGATGTAAGTTGGTGATGTAGGTACGGTTTTGGGGTCAGTACTTGGGGATGTTCTATCTCCTTGTTTGTAATCATACATTTGTACTTCTCGTACACATTTTAACATATTTTTGCATTTTCAAATATAAATTAAAATAATAATAATAGTGTTCTTATTGGAAATTGGAATTGATGGAGTAATAGTCAACGTAGTCAAAATTGTGGAGAATATCAGAATAGTTGTAATCACAAATCGCGCTTTCGTTTTTTTCCTTTCTTGAGACAAATTCGTTGTTGAGTAGAGTTGTCTGTGTTTTTTTTTGGGAATCGTTGCCCAGCACAATATGAATCAATTCAAGGGATTCATGGTACTGAAAAACGCGCCCACTATTTTTAGGTACGAAAAAAATAAGAATTGGGCCTAAATACCAGACAATTGGGCCTAAAATACCAGATAATTGGACCCAAAATACCACATGTTGGGACAAAACATCTGAAAATGGGGTATAATTGCGTGTTTTCGGACCCAACAATGTGGTATTTGGACCCAATTATACTGGAACACAATGAAAAAAAAACAGACACCTTAATCACTTGCATTTTCTCCCGTTACTGCTATGCAAATAATCCTTTTTTTTTACAACAACTAGTAAATTATGCACGCTGTCACCCGCGTGCATATTATTACTGCATAATAAATTGTGATGGATCTAAACTACAAACAAAATACTGAAAATGAGAGTTACTTGGAAGTTGCAATTGGTTTTTTCCTTAAAATATTAATTTCATTTTGGAAAAAGAAAAAAGAAAAAAGAAACATTTTTGGTCCGCTAACTACCCTGAACCTGTTTTCTTTTATAATAGTATAGACTAGAATTGCGTCACGTGTTACACACGTGATGCATATTCATATTATTGTGACACGTTTTTTTATAGGTTTTATATTATTTTTTTTGTATTGTTGTTTGATAAATTGTGTAATTTTCGACAATTTATTAAAAATAAAAAATATCGAAACATATTTATTCTTGGTGTCAAATCGTACATATTAAAAGAGATTATTTTAGTAAAATCTGAACTATTTTTGAATAAGCGTAATATGATATAATAAATCATTTTTTTAAATAAAAATTTGATAAAAGTATGTAATTTTCGACTATTATTTAAAAATAAAAAATTGTCGAAACATGATCATTATATGAATGTAAAATCGTAGACATTAAGATTATTTTGGTGAAGTCGGAATTATTTTGGATAAACATATTTTTATAAATTCAGAT
>JAYMSL010003784.1:0-11940 GCA_036897195.1 Plantago coronopus | reverse complement strand
AGTTTACATTCGGTTAAATTGGATTCTTCGATTGGTAACGTGTATCAAACCCTAGTTTTCAATACCGTTGTTGATTATATTGTTTGCTTTATTATGCTTTCTTTCATCATGCATTATATGCGCGTGACAATGATGTTTAGTAGTTAATTTAGTAGTGGATGGTGATAGATGATGATATGTTACGAACCCTAGCCTCTGTGAATATATATGTTATGATTAATTGAGTTTCTTGCTTATGCGTTATCCATGCTTATTGCTCTTGTTCTGATTATATGCGCAGTTCATAAAAAATATTCTAAGATTCATGGTTAGGCCTTTTGACTGTTCATGTTCATGCTTCATAGAATATATTCGAATGTCACAGTTGCTACATAGTAAATACTCGAATGTGAATTCTGGTTTCCGCGTGTATCTTAATATTCCATATGCATGATAATGATGTATTTGTAGTAGAATTGACGCTTCTATTATGCATGCTACTGTTGTGTATGTTTGCACTGAACGTAAAGACTATTTATTCATCAATCGCATGCTAGGGCTAGTAACATTGATTCACTATCACCGCCACCTTATTCCTCTTGAAACACAGTTCGTATATATATTATTAGTAGTTATTGTTAGTTCATCAACCTACTTGCGCTATCGAAAACCAAACTGTTTACTTGCTTTCTAGATAGTAAATTGTCGATTAGATTGAGTAGATACAAATTCAGCCTAATTAATTCCTTGAGAGACCGACACTCGAGATTAACTTGTTCTACGCTATTTATACTGTTTTAGTCTGTTAGTCTTGGCTAGATACAAATTTATTTGTTGGACAAAACGACGTCCATCGGTAGCAACGTATATTTATGCTAGAGTAGAATAGTTTATGAATAACTAGGGTTTATGAATTGGATTTAGGCGAATTCCATGTATCATGCAGATTACATATCTTCTAAAACGTTATTTCGTTTGGTTAATGATTACATACATCGTTATTTTCCTTTTCATGTTTGATTGGTAGGATTGACGACTCTACTATATTCGAAGATGATCTTGTTAGTACTGTAATGTGAGAATACTTATATATTTATCGGCCCATAGATTGCATAGTTGCGCTGATCAGTATCATATGTTGTGCTAAATACTTATCTAAGATTGCATTGTTCATTCATATTCGCTGATTTGTCTAGTTATAAAATACGGAAATACATCTCATCTGTCTTTTATGTGTCTGTCACCAATTCTATTCAGATTCATAGTTCTTGTTTCTTACCTGCTATTTAGTTTACTTATTGATTAATTATAAAATATCAAACCAACAAACTTGTGTTCAGTCTGATGATTTAATGGTTTACACACTTCTTGATTCTTAGCTTAATTGAATCCTTAGAGACCGACCTGTGGGATAAATCCCACTGTTCTATTCTTAGAATTGTGGTAAGCTAGTCTAGCTATTACAAATTTATTTGTTGAGCAAAACGATGTTTATCAAATTGGCGCCGCTGCGGGGGATTCAATTCCTTTGAATCAATCTTTGTGTCTATTAGTATATTAGTTTTAGTTTCTGTTTCTAATTTAGTGTCATTGTTTTTGCTGATCTGGGTTGCGTATTGATTAGTCTGTTTTAGCGCAGGTAGATCATGCAGGGTAGAAGATCCGTGAATCTTCCGACTACACCTTTTATTGACGAAATAACTAGGCATTGCAGCAGGATTAGAACCAACTCTCTTACTCGGTCAGATTTTGATAACTTTCTAGATTTTGATGTGGATCTGTTAAGAAGAGATAATCCTTGGAAACAGAGGCAAGAGGCCCCTAGGAATGAGCAAGAGAGAGTTAATGGAGATGATGTATGAGCTCTTAAAGCTCCTACTATGGAAGCTCACTTTGAAATTACTGTTGGAGTTAATCGCACAGCAATTCCTGAAAGTTGTCATGGGTTTTCTCAAGGATGTTGAGGGATTCGTAAGAGCAGTCCCTAGGAATTCCAATATCACTGATGAGATGATGAAGATGAAAATATTTCCAGTGTGCATGTTAAATTGCGCTAAGACTTTATAGTCTTCCTGAAGATTCTCTTCGTACTTGGACTGAAGTGTTTTCTGCCTTTATGAAACAATTCTATCCACAGTCTAAGACTATCGATTGAAGAATATCTATCTAGAGCTTCCAGCAGAAATATGATGAGAGTTTTCATGAAGCTTATGCTAGATTCAATTCTTTGCTGCTTCAATGTCCGCATCACAAGTTCAGCGCAGGAGATGTTACTACTCACTTCTATATAATGCGTTGTCCGGGCAGAATTAGAACAATGTTGATGTGACTTGTGGAGGTACTATGATGGATAAGAACCCTGCATTCTGGTGGGAAAATTTCCAGGTACTTGCTAACAATTCCAAGGGCAGAGGAATTAGAGGCAAAGTGAAGAATGTATCTACCGTGGAAAAGGGTTCTCTAGCTAAGGAAAGAGAAGAGCTCAATGCTCTTATTGCCGAGATTAAGCAAGCTAGGATACAACCAGCAGCAGTACTAGTTAATCAGCAATTCCTGAAAGTTTGTGGTATTTACCATAATTATGGGCATAGAGCTAATCTATGCAGATCTAGTCTAGCATGGGAAGAGCAAGTGATGATGGCTAGTATGGTAGAGCAGGGTAATGATGGAGAAGGATTATCCGAAGATGCATATTGGGTTTTGTTAAACTTTTTATCAAGGTTTTATCTAACATGTTAAAGGTTGCTGAAAAATGCACTAAGTTTGTGTGCCTAGTAGTAGAAGTTGCTCACGTCTGTGATTTGGGTGCTTACACATGTATGGTTGAGGTTTCCTGCATAAATCCATAAAGGTTTTCTCAGACTTGTCTTAAGGTTTTCAAAATCCACTCATTATGTCTGCAACTCCCTCCGTCCCACAAAACTTTACCCACTTTCCATTTTTGAGTGTCCCACAAAACTTTACCCATAACCATATAAGAAATGTACCCCACCCCACACACTAAAACATTATTTTAACATCAATAATACTACTTTATCACCAAAAAGTAATCAACTCCACTTACGTTTTCATTTACTCCAATACTTTTAAATCACTTTCTTAAACTGCGAATCAAATTTTGTGGATAAAGTTTTGTGGGACGGAGGGAGTAGTTGTTTTGATGTTGGTTTTTATGCATGTGATTTGCAAGTTTTGCCCTTTTGATGCATTCAAGTTTTGTGCAGTTAAATAGGAAGGTTTTCTCATGTATGTGATGAGGTTTCTAAAATAATCGTGTTTGATTGCAAGCAGTTGGGTGCAACTATAGCATTTGATTGATGGATTGAACAACAACAACTAGCAAGCATAGTTAGGAGATTACAGAACCTTATAACATATAATATAAAACCTTTAATACAACAACTGAAAACCTTAATAATCAATATGCATACTCGAAATAAAAATAGCAGCAGAAAACATAAACACGAGCATTCATACTAACTGTAAACAAAAAAAAACCTCAATACATCTTACATAAAAGCTTCAGACATGATAGCAATAAGCCAATAACACTAACCTTGATGTGGAACGATTTCCATACTGTTTGTTGCAGTATCTTCTGCAATCGTAACAGGAATTTGCACAAGAGCATCCTCGTCTATGATATGTGCAGAATCATCGATCGATTGTTGCACAAATTGATTGATTGTGGTAACAATAGAATTACGAACAATATCGTCCATGTTGTTTATTGATAATCGGCCGCGGAGTTGAAGATGAAGCAAATCGACGGCGGATCTGAAGGTTTTCTACACGTAGCTGAAGGATTAACAATGCCGGAGGGAGGAAACTATAACGACCTGGCCTATTACTAGGCCGAGAACCGGCCCAACGGGCCGGCAAGGTTACTGCGAACTAACCCACCAAATCTCATTGGTATGATATTGTCCGCTTTGTGCCTGAGCCCCGCACGGATTTGCTTTTGGATTAGCCCAAAAGGCCTCATACCATGTGAGAGTGGTGGTCTACATATATACCCTTTATCCCAATCACTCTTGAGCGATCTTGAGGGATGTGGGATGTTGGGGCATTACAGAAACCTTCACGATCACGACTAGGAGCTGAGAGAAAACGGGATATTTTGTTTTGCCAGTTGTGAGCTGAGAGAAAACGACAGATTTGTGGTAGAAAGAGAAAGTGTATTTTGCGGATTAGGTTTGGAGAAGAAAAAGAGATATTATATGGAACCGCGTGTCCGGTTGGACCATTTAGTGAACCGCGCGTCCGGTTGATCAGTTAAAAGGAGGTGATTTAATTGAAATTGGAGTGATCTTCCAATTAAAGTGGTATACACCAAGACGAATTCTTTTTCTTTTTGGTTATTAAAGAAAACGTTTCAACCGAACTGTTTCATTATGCAGTTGTTCCCGGTATATCCTTTTCCCGCAGTGACATTTTACCGGTGCCGTGACAACCGAAAACCAGTCGACCAACAAAAGCCGGATTTTAAAACATAGGTTTTTGAGACAGACGGTATTATTTCTTTTCAGCCACCGAATTGAGAAGCATACACCAAAAGTTAATATAGTAAAAAAAAGTAACACAAATCACAAGCAGTGTCATGTAATATCATCCCTGTTCTTTTCACTACATTCTAAGCACACAACCTCCAGGCAGAGAGATGGGAAATATTATCTCTATTTACTGCATGGGTCTCTCTCTGGCAGTCTAGCTAGCTTCTAAAGCAGACAAACACCATAAGCTCCCTTCGCGAACGGTCCAGTTCATTTGCAGATTACGCTTCATGTTCAATTTAACTCCCTCCGTTTTGTTAACTGTAGTACAGACTTAGTTGTCAGTTGTCACCACCCTTGGAAGTTGCATCACGTTTCTTTTGGGCTAACTGATAGCACTAAGATTCCGGTTTGCTGACGGTTTCATCACTCAACGGTTTCCATATCTCCGTTTTCAAGTCCAACTTCTCTATCTCATCATCATCATATCGAATCTGCAGAAAAATCAGCAAAGGACCTGTCAGGGATCAAGATCATTTGCACTCATATAACCCGGCCCATTATATTACATTAGAACAGTATAGTAAATTTTCAGAAGAAGAATATTATCGACCGTGTGCTTATTTGTGGCGGGATCAAAAGCTGTCACAGTGCCCGGATAAAACCTGCATATAAAACAACATTATAGTTTATGAGAAGTTGGTTCCATTTTTATGTGGAGTTTATGAAAATATGGAGGAAAAAAAACCCATTAGTTTGCACAAAACACACAATATACAATACAACAATCAGAATGATTTCATTTTTTCCCTTTGAGGACTGAGGAGTGATCCAAGTGATAACCAAATAGCATGTTAGGACTAGATTCTAGAATAATAACTGTACGGGCCTATGCAGTATAAAGCAAGAGATGTTATGCACATGCTATCACAAACATATGGTACTTACACTTCATCCATTGGCCACCAGACCTGAATCCTTGAATTTACAAGTCTATCTTCATTATCAACATGGGATCCGTTCGCCTAGAGATAAAGTGTACGGATAAATGTTAAATTAAGTATCTCCGATAAAAATAATTTAGCAAATAATGATAGGATACCTTTTCTTTTTCTGGTGTCGTTTTCCTCCGCTTCTTGGTGTTTTTAGATTTAGACGTAGAGTCGATCTATATCAGCAAACACAAAGATTGAGGAAAAACGTACATAAATGGAGAAGATAATCTACACTTGTTATTCCGAGTCATTGTACCATAACATCTATAAATATTCTCATATTCCAGAGGGGCGGGAAGAGTTGAGATGTTAGGCATTCATACCGTTTTTTCTTCATTCAAACTTTAGTACACTCTAGTTTCTTTCAAACTTTCATTCAATAATACACATGTACACACACTAGTTCGTTATTTGCCATGCCCCAAACTTCATTTCCAATACATGTTTTAATTTCATTCACAACAGAGATCAATTTTTATAAATGAGTTCCATCTACTACCAATAACTTCAGTTGAAACAGACTGTTAAATCAGGGTTAACACTTAACAAACCCTACCAATGTAGCTCAATTCTCTAAATGAAAGGAAATGATACACTCGCACACATGAAATTCTAAAGTCAACTAGAAAGATTGGTAATCGTAACTTGTGTTTTCAATATCTATATTGAGGTTTTGAGGAGCAAAATGGTCCATAAGTTTAAGGCTGAACTCTGAACACGTTTTAATCTGCATAAAGTTGTTTCAACTGTCTACTTGCACAAGTGAGAATAGTTTATCTTCTTAAATGGCTGAGGCAAATTATACGAAAAATGGAAACAAAATGACACAGATAAATGTTTTTAGATCCTATAAACATAAGATGACCCACCAAGGAAATGTTCAAATAAATGCTTATAATATTGAACCAAAGCAATATAGAGAGGATATCCTTAAGTCAAACGAACAAACCGTTTTTTTCCCGTTGGATGTCTCCTGACACAGAAACATGACTATGTCAGCATAATCATCCACCCTCAAATTCATTTTCTTAACTGCTTCTCGAACATAACGAGATAGTTTTGAAGTACATTTCTCCATAACATTTTTCGACAACATCCAGGAAATAGGTGCAGTCATCTGAATCAAGGAGCAGACAGGAAAGATAATTGAGGGAGAAAAAAGACAATAACAGAACAACGATATCATACTAGGGCATAGTTAGAGATATACCTTGTTCTCCATCCTGACACTAGCTAAAAGCAGCTTCAGAAGATCAATAGAAATCTCATCACTCTCTTTTATGAGCATCGTCATGATCAATTGCATGTAATTAAAGATTTCAGGCGGGTGATCAGACCTTCACAAGTACAACACATTCAATTGGAGAATCAACAAGAGAAAGATGGAGCTATGAGCATGCCCAACGTTGATTATAGATACAAAGACAACTAGCAAAGAGCATTTTAAAAAGCCAAAGATATCATCATTCCAATCACGCTCTTTTCAAGAGATAACGATTCGAAGGATTTACCTAATGGTGTTGAGGAAAAATTGGAACATCTCAACAATCATTTCATCAGGAACTATGTCCATCATTAGCAGGCAGGATTTCACTTTTGCCATGTATTCAAGAATCCTTGAAGGATCATCAAAATTGTTGGTAGAGGATAACTGCTTCATTGACACCATGAATAATTGGAATGTAACCTATAAATGGGAACAACAACATGTTTTTCATTTATCTAACAGAATGCTTGATCAATAGAAGGACGATTGATTACTGAATTGCATGCCTTCATTATATTTTCAGGGTAAGGCGTGTCTGGAGCAGTAATCCTTGTAATCTCATTCATACAACAGGCTACTGCAGTCTGGACATTTGTATCAGCATGCTGCAAGAGTTCATCGCTGATCAACGCCTTCATCACCGGCAATAGTGACTTTGCAGTAGACTTAGGAGGTTGTTGCCATACTTTGGCCAGACTGATCTCTGCTTTCTGAAACAACAGCATACCATCATTTTCACCTTAAGAAAAAGGATTGTGAGCGAAAACAATTGAGATTGAAAAGACGATAAAAGATACGTTGGTCGAACTTTTTTTATAACTTAATACTTATAAGCGTAGTTGTCAATATCGAATAGGGACCATAGTGACAAGACCTGGCTATCGTATAAAGACATAGGGGCGCAAAGCAACAGCTTATTAAGCCATAACGATATGCCTAAAGCTGAAATACACCAATATACTTGAGCTAGCATTCCAATTATAATCCATTAATAACTAAAGCAATCATGATAGAATATTAATCAATTCATCAACCGAAGGTAAAATCTAAGAGATACAGCAACAAAACAGAAAATATTAAGCCAAGCAACAAAGCATATTACCGCAGAGCATAGCCAAAATTCAACAAAAAAAAAGAACCTTCTAGAATAGGCATTTATATTCGGAGTTTCGGACACAGTTTAATCACCTTTAAATTTACAAGAACATGCTTTTCTTTGCTATATGCTATTTCCCCATCAGAAAAATAGCAGGCGCTGTGTTTTTATATTATAATATGTACTTTATGATATCTAGTTATTGACATCTTATAGTCATTTTCTTTGACGGAGTCCTACTTGTTTATTTTCCATGGCAACATGAATGGCAGAGCGTAAATGTAACTGTTGAATTTCTGTTTAGACTTTCTGATGAATTTGCACCTATCTTTATTTCTTCTTGCCACGAATTTTATGGCTGCTTTCTTGTTACGATCAGGAAGAATTAAACTGGTGGAGGATATTATGACACAGAAAACAGCATATGAACTAAAATGTTTTTTACTCAATGAGGGCTATTCCACAAAATTATAAGTCAGATGGCTCAAATGCAATAATTCCTGTAACGAAAAAAACAACATGCAAATTTACGAGTTCCAAAATGAAACATTAATTGATTAAATCATTAAATATCATACAAAAGGAAAAAATGTCAACCTTTTGAGCAAAACCATACGGCGTTTCACCGAATATGCTCTCATTTTCCTGACCAAAATTTTGACTTCCTGGAACCTACTCGCTACAAATCATTGAGGATCAAAACACATAAAATTTTCAAGCACCTGATCTGATCCACGGTGAAGGTAGGGGTTGAGCCGGCTAGCATTGGCTTGGAAGTTGGAACCTCTTCATGAACTGATGCATTGTCGTTATTGGATCAGATGCAGCGCTAGATTCAGGTTCCATGTTGGGATTCACAGAGTTGAGTGAGAGTTTGTCTTTTTTTTTCCTCTACAGTACACAATACATTCTAAAAGGATGTCATTAGTTAGTGATTAGCTGGTAAATTGTCTTTGATCGGGGGCGGGGCATTACTATACCCTACTTAGATCCAGCCTCCACTAAGAGGTTGAAACTTTTGAATAGGCACAACAATTCCACGAAAAAGGATAGCCTCTCTAACATTGGATTTGACTTGCATATAATTGTTTTATTCATCTAATCATATTAAGCAAATCCCTGGCTCTATAGATAATTCTAGGATCGCGTCATCCTCGTGAAGCGGATTACATACATTGAGGAAGATGACAAACTCTCGTCAGGCTTGCAGAAGCCACCGCAGCATGAAATCCAATGCAAATGATATGGTTGTACAGTAGTCCGCAGAGTTATTGCAATTTGCAAGCCAATACCAACAAGCAAATCAACCCTCAACTCCTACACAAACAGATTAGGTACTTGACCGTTATCTGCATTTCAGTCTTCAAACATTTTTGGACAACCCGGACGCCAGGAAGGCAGGCTTTGGTAAGAGGATCGAGAATATTAAGTGCATTGTAGCATGGTGGTGCTCAGAAGGTTGGCTTAGCCTACATGTGTGAAGGAGCTGGTCACCAACCCAATGAGACGAAGTGAAGTCCTCATGTGTGTAGGGGTTTCCTCATGTTTAATTTAACATTGACGAATTTTACGTTTTGTTACAGAACTCATCAATTTACACAGTGTTAGTGAGAAGTTTCACGCACAAGTTATGACAACACGCAAATCATTACAAATATAGAACTCCCTACGCTCTGTATTAGTTTAACAAAAAAGCTGATTTCCGTTTAATACTCACGTGATAACGTAATATATGTGGTAAAATTAATTCTAATCGATATTTTGATCACAGTTCAACAAGTACTTCACTTATTTCATCCGGTCAGCATTTCATAATGTAACAGATATGGATACAGTGAATACAAGTATACAACTGAGTATAGTTCAGTTCAGGTAGAGGTAAGTTCTTTCTTTAAAACATACTAAAACGGAACAGGATTGCAACTTAGGCTCTATTGTTTTCAACTTAAATTCAGTACATTCAGTTCAGTTCAGGTTTGCTAGGTTAGTTGGTTAATTCAAATAAGTTCAATTCAGTTCAGTTCCGATATTCTAGCTCAATCAGAGCCATAAAACTAGTGGTAGTATTGGCCTAAACCCTATACTAGTACACAAGCCATTCTGGTAAATAAAAAAAATAAAAAAGAAAGCTTCATAATTGGACATTTACAGAAATCAACAGATTAATCAGAGGCACATAAACCCCAGAAACCGGAGTCGGACCAGATGAATACCTGAAGAAGCATGAGTAGCTCATCAACGGAGGAGAATTCAAACATGAGAAGCTTGTTCCCAACATCTAACAAATCACCATTAAGCTCTTTTTGTGAGGAATCATCAATCGTGGAAGAACCCATTATTCTAAATTGAATTCAACCTGCTCAATGAATTAGCAGAAGCACATGAGTCCAGCAAAATAGGACATTAACAACGAGTTTTATAGACCCGGATGAGAAATTGAGAAAAAAGATGAAACCTTCCTAGCGCCGATTAGCCTAGTAAACCTCGATTGGTCAATGTTTTGCAGATTTTAATGGCGGAAGATGGAAGCAAGGCATGAAAGATGATAGTGGGAGAAATTGAATTGGGAGTTTGGGACCTTGGACTGGTGCTCTTACGCGAGCCAGGCTCAGCAATGCGCGGCTCGGCCTCAGCTCACGGGTTGTTGCATCTGGCTCGATAAGTTAAACAATTGGATCACAAACTTTATTCTTCATTGAGAAAATTACAGTATACTATTAGTATACATTACAAAAAAGTACTCCTCCCTCCATGGAAGGATAAATTTCCCATTGTATTTTAAGTCAATAAAATAAGGAAAATAAGTATTATATTGTAATTGGAGTGGTTGTTGTACTTTTTGTTGTGTTGTAATTAAATCACAGGATAAAGATTGGGGACCACATTTCCAAGAAAAGAAATGGGAAGCTCTGTATTGGACTACGAAAAAAGAAAGTAAGAACTTATTGACTGGACGGATGGAGTACTAACTCCATCTCTCTCTTCCATGAGAGAGCCAAACTGAAGACCAGAAAGAAAGAAGATGAAATGTGGGAGTGGTGTCGGATGGATTGAACAAGAAAGCTTGGTTGAGTTTGACTGATTACACGAAGAACTAAGCATTGGTAAGTCGTGAATTATGGTATCTTAAAGCGCGATTTCGTGTTGCACCCACCATGTTCGGGGCAAAAATTCGTGAGTGCAATGCTAAAATTTCATTGACCCCCGATTTATGTGACTGAGAGTAGTACCATTTAATGATTTTCATTTTCATTTTTTGAATTTCACTCTCATCTATATCAATCAATAAATATATTCAAAATTATTCCACAAATTTTTCAAACACATACTAACAAATAAATCTAATTTTCAAACTCACTATTAATATTTTATTGGTTGACTGAAAAACTAAAATGGTAACTCCTGGAATAGAGTAAGTAGTAAGTAATTATTTATATCTCACTACGCTTATGCTATACACGGTTCCACTACACATATTTAGGCATCCAACCCGATTGAGAAAAAACAAGGCTCTCTCCGTAACAAATTCTTTTACCAATCGTCATCATCAATGAAGGATTTCAACTTGAATGTTGTTGAACCTTCGCTTGAGGAAGCGGATTCGAATGAGAATGAAAGCAAATTCGTTGTCGCAGAAGATCGGGAGAGTAGAATCAGTGTCGTGGTTGATCCAGATAATAGAAAGAGACGATGGGAGACGCTTCTCGATGTTGCGGGGATTGCACGACGTGAGTGCGAGGAAAGTAATCAATGAGTGACTCGCTCAACTCGGTGGAGAATGGTGGAAAAGAACTAGCCGGTGATGGAATTCAAGAGGAGTGCGAAACCGAAATCCAAGTTATCGCGGCCCGCTAGTTGAGTTGTTTTCTTGTATTTTCACCTTGGATATTTAACAATTTAGTTTTTTTTACTGCATGGTTAAACGAAGATATGAAAGTTGAAAGTATTTATAGGCACTCAATCAAGTCAAATTGAATAATTAAACAACGTAGTTAAATGGATCTCCAACAACCCTATCTAAGCCTTTATTGGTTACCTTCATACAAATAATCATAGGAATACTATCATTTGCGACTAAAATTCGATATACAAACTCGTTGAATCAATTTT
>JAYMSL010003783.1:0-11892 GCA_036897195.1 Plantago coronopus | reverse complement strand
CTGGATTCTATCATACTTATAGAACAAGCTTTGTAATTGGTGCATTAATGCTGAGTTAGATAGAATCTTGATCCTAGTTGCCATTTTTTGAAATGCCTACGTTGGCCACGGACACATGGCACCTTCTTTGCTGATACATTTGTAGCGTAACCTCTACCGGTGGAACTGGAATGCCACTTTGTGCCAAACAATTTCCTGTGGTCTTCAACATTTAATGTTTTCTTAACGCAGCTGGCTTGTTCTTGATTCTTGAATTATCCTTTTATTCAGTGTTTTGTCGTATTCATTTCCCAATCATTGTTACTTAATGGTTCATCTTCTTTGGAGGGATAATGTTGATTTTCTTGGCTGACATTAAGTCATGATAAAGCTCACAGCTTGGAGGATAAACAATTCTATTTTGTGAAGAAAAAGACAATGTGGATCATAACCAAGTGAAACTAAGAGGTTAAAAATGGACGTGAGTTGCATTTTTTCTGTCGTTGACTAGTGAGAATAAAGGAAAGGAGTGAGTGGATCTTACAAAAGAATGTGATTATCTTTCCTTTATAATTATCCTGCTGAGGTTTATGTACCCTGTTCTTTATGACATTGAATGCGGGGATAATCTGGAGTTTCAGCTTAGATATCATTGGTTATTTGGTATGCGATTTAAAATGCAATTCCGATGTTTAGTTTTCTTATACGTAATTTAATGTGGTGGTCAAGTTTCCTATGATGCAAAGAAACTGCTTCTGAATGTTTTATATCTATCTGACTATCGCAAATTAAGTTTATGTCTTATCAAGGTTCAGATAATCTTTTCTTGTTATCCTTTGTTGCATTTGGAAATGTGGATGATATTACTGCCGAGGTACCTTTCTAATGAATATGAATTTTGTCAGAACAGTGTTACTCGCAACATGGATGGTTCCTTAGTGCGTTCTAATGACAAAGATGACATGAGCGGTCCGGAAGACAATTTGGCCCGCCGCATGAAGAATCGGGAGAGGCAGCGCAGGTACAGGGCTCGGAAGCGGAATGAAGCAGATATGAGGAAGGCATTGGTTGTTGCTCCTCCAACTCCGCTGCTGTACCAGCAGATGCCTGCTGAATCTCAAACAATGGCTATGCAAGCTGTGAGCCCACTTCAAGTTCACAGTCCAGTAAATGCACCCTCCACTGATTATCCAACTCGTGTGCTCTGTCGACGTAATTGGAAGAAAGATGCCAGGAGTGTGCACTTACAGAAGAAACAAGAAGTTAGGTCTAATGGTACTTATGACTCTGAGACAACAAATCCTGGTGGAAACCTAGAGCTAATGTTAATTGATTCAAATGGTGCAACCCTTGAAAATAATGGAACACAGGGACTTAGTACTGGTCGTAGACACTGGAAAGCTGAAGCAAGAAACAGGAAAGCTTCAGATTGAGTTATGTCAAGTTGCAAGGTAGGTGGTATGCATCATGCATTTCTACGTTTCAGTAAAAAAATAAAGTGAGCATTTGCAGTAGCTTAAGATAAATGTGTGGAGCTGAGCTAGTAGGCAAGAGAAAGAAGCGAATTTGTTGGATGCACGTGCAGATCTTATTATGTATTATCAGCTCCAGCATTTATCGCAATCAACTTATCGCAATAAACTTATCGCAATAAACTTCATATGCGCTATATCTTTCGCATGCTAATTTTGTATTTGCTTGTCGCAATTTATTGTTTTGCTGGGGAAAAATTCCAGATTTGTTCTGCGCGAATCTGTTGGAAATCATACATTATGACTACTGGAATAGATAAATATGTCTAGATTGAGATTCTTAGGGTTCAAATGAAGTAGATTTCCTTTGTTACTATTTTCACTATGTCATGATTCCTTTTATACTATTTAGCTAATGATCAACCTCTTTGTGTTGCAGATGTTGATATGGACAGCCGAAACCTTCCTTGTGTGTGTTCTATTCTTTGTTCATGCCCATATTGCCCTGAAGATGGATGCCGATGTAAGTAGAGATGAGTGATTGAAAAAACTATAGCATTGGTAGCAATTGATAGTAGAAACCATTTTAGTTTAATGTTCTGTGACAGTTATCATCAATCATATGGAATCGATTTCTTTCCAGATATCAATCCTGTGAAATCATTGTTTTTTTCTTTCCCTACCTTCACCTCCATCGCGTATTGAAATATACTTGTATATTTAGCCATGTTTCATTGGGTGAATGTGGTGACACTGAATACATCAGCTGCATATGTTCTGGCCATGAAATGTAGCTTTGAGCCTGTGTGTTACCAATAGCCGGCCTTGGTCATCAAGTTCTAATGCCAAAACAAAATAGCCTTGTTGTTAACTTGTTATGCAGTATGGTCTCTGCCCATAGGAATGATGGTATTAGCTTAACGTACGTGATGTGTAGGCTATTATGTCAGTCGGCTTATCCCTGTGCATCATAGGAGAGCGGTCACGTATTCATCGCGACACTAAAGTAGAAATCTACTATAGTATGGTATAATAAACACCACATTTATGAACACATTACATAACATACATGTTTTTGTTGGAAGATCTGCAATTGCATTACATATAATGTTTGTTTCACATAATTTAAATTACAAACATGGCTAAATAAACACAAACTGTTGTGGTTCATGCCAATGCCATACAACTTAAATAACCACACAAAAGTAAATCTAATCAATCTGTTGCTTTCAAGTTTCAATAAAGTCCCTGAAACTTAACCACAATGCCCAATAATTGATCATTATTTCATCTGTACATCCTGCTACACTCAGATTTTAGAACCACACATCATCAATAAAATGACACTTCACATTCACAGTGCTCTGTCATGAAAAAACTGAAATGTACCGCTACAAATCCGAATGCAGCCCGTAGATGCACAAACGGGTCCCCTCACATACCGCTTTTGCGACTCTTCATCTCATAAAAGAGTCGTACAAAGGGTAGACTATACACTTTTACAACCAAACCAAACAAAACTATGCAAGTATGATCGTTCATTTATGTCCGTGTTTGGCATTACAGAGAAATGTAGCCTTGAATTCGAGTATTTTAATATTAAAACTTCAAATTCAACGACGTAACTAGGTAATCCAAACACGTCGTAAACGAACACCTTTTTTTCTTTTCCTTTCCTTTTTAGTTGGTGACCGTGCGCCTGAGATCCTCGAAGCTCCAATCCCTTCTCATGCCACTGCTCCTGACGAGCCGTGGGCTTTCCGGGTCCAGCCCAAACGAAGGTGGCCCACTTCCCGTGACACGGTGATGAGCATTGGGTGCCACTTTGTTGGGCTTGGTTATTGGGCCAAGATTGGATTTGGCTCTCATGTTCTTGTAACTGGGCTTCATATTGGTTAAGTTTCCGGACAAGTTTCTTTCCACTCGGGCCATCCAGAACTTGAAATTGGCCTTGTTGTTGCTGTTGTTCTCATCATGTTCTTCATGTTGCATCTCATTCAACCTCATCCTTCTCAATTCTTCTTCTGAATCGATCCTCTTCAAGCAGTTCAACGTCATGATTTCGATTCGATTGGAATTCAGAACGAGAAAATGTAACAAATCAAATGTTTAATGAGAGAGAAGGAGGAGGTCAAAAGATTAGCAGCGTTCTTGGTGCATTCTTACGTTCATGTGCAATTACTGTAATTTGGATGATAGAATGAAAGATATTTTTTTCGGTGTTTATTACAAGGGCGGTATATATAACACATATGGATAAATGTATATATGGATGTGTTTATAATACAACACAAGCCAATTCTGGCAAATGAGAAAATGGAGGCTATAAATTGTACAAGTAGTGAATGAAACTGAAGATGCACCTTTAAAGTAGACATTTTTGTTTTCTTACAAATCACTAGACATCCTATAATTAAGCTTTGCCTTTGTAATGTAGGTGTATTGTTGCTGGTCAAAATATTGGATCCAATAATTGATATTGTAATGTCAACAAAATATTTTATTTTTCCTTAAAGTATTAAACCCCATGTAGGTTTTTAAGAGTCATATCTGTCAGGGTCGGCCCTGAACCCATGCGGTATGTTCAACCGCACATGTCCCCAAATTTTGAGAGCTTTCCGTTCAGGACTGGTAGCCTATATGAATAGGTTGATAAAAAGAAAATTAGTTTCTGTTGCCAGTAGCCAGAATTTTGTGCAACATCTAGGCTCATAAAAATGCAGCCTCAATGTTTATATATTGTTGATCAAGAAATTGATTCCCTTAGGCGAATGTTTGAACAATACCAAGATTATAAAATTATCTTTGGGTTCTTTTTACTTCTGATAAGTTGCATTATTCACGACTCCCAATCCAGGTGTAGAAATCTTCAAAATAAACTAAAGCATAATGGTCAATATGATGTTGAAGTAGACTCTTTATACATAGAGTTAAAATATGTTAGACGATTCATGCCTAATCGAAATATGAGAGTAGTTGACATACTTAAGTGATGTGAAATATATTGGTTGTTATCATAAAGCATTGAACAGGCCCGGCCAAGGCCCTGTGCGGACAGCCTGACCGCACAGGGCCTCATAAAATTTAGGGCCCCCGGATTATTTATTCTGACTAGATATATAGATTATATGATTTTATGTCAAATTATATTAGCAAGTAATGTGGCGGGATGGCTGTAGTATTGGTACTCAGATTTTCCCTTCACGCTAGAACACAGGTTCCCTTATTCTATCTTTTTTTATTCACACAATATTACCAATTTTTTTCATTATGAGTTGAATAACGGTTTATAAAAACGTCTATACAAATGGTAGAAATATACATTTATAAATTTTGCAGTTTCTGCGTGTCCAATATCTAGTTTGAAAAAGTATTCGTTTAAAATCAAAGCAACGATTCTAGGCTTATAGCACTATACGGGGTAAAACCGTAAAAGTATAATTTACCTATTTAGGTTTTATTAGGTTATACAGTTAAACTTGAAGGATTCATATTTAACTAGACATCTTTGTAGTTTGTACGTTGCAATTCTAGTGTTTAAAAAACCGGACCGGAGTCTAAACCGGTCACGCAACAAATTTCTTGTCTGATCGGTTGAATCGGTTGTACCAATGGTTGAACCGGTGCTTCACCATACACCGTAGATAAATTCTCCAAACAAACCCATGTCAAATCATGATAAAATATCCAAGTCTTGCATAAAAACATCAGTTACTTCATTAGTTCAGTAATTAATTGAAATATTTTTCAACTTTTTTACTAGTATCAATAACTTCTCAAATAATTGTGATTTATTTGTAGGAATGTAAACTAACTAGTACGAATAGATGTATCAGTATTAGAAGATGAATTTCAATTTTCAAGTTTAATAATAGTACTATCACTTTATTAGTTAATAATAGTTATTTTAATTTTCAGGTTTCATGTCTTCACATGCTATCGGTATTAGAAGATGAATTTCAATTTTCAAAATTAATTAACGTAATTACATAAACAAAGTCCAACTAGTTGACACATTCTCCAAAGCTCCAAAGCTATTGACTCAAGCCATTCTTATCTTATCTACTGTGAGGTGTGTTTTGACCAAAAATTTACATGGTGTAAAGCCTAAACTAAAAAACAGCTTTTGAAGGTGTGTTTTGACCAAAGTTTTTTGTGCTTGGTAGTCCATTTCAAAACCCAGTTGGTATAAGCACAGGGAGGAGAAAACACACATGAAGGCAGGTTTCAAAACAACACACCCCCATTGTTGTTTTGAAACGCATACACAGGCGTGTTTTTGGCAAAAAATGCGGGCCGGCCCGTATGCGTTTGGCGAGAACGATTTTGCTACCAAGCAGCCAAAATCACACGGTCAACTCTAATTTAGGTGCGCTTTCTTGCTACCAATCAGGCCCTTAAGGTGTCATACCACAAATTGATTGAGAATATTTCATTTGAAAGGGTGAGAGTAATATTGCAATTAACCCTGGGAGTATAATTTAAAATACACGACGAACCCAAGAGGGTGGTGCAGTGGTAAGTTGATGGGTGTATTGGTGAGAGGTCCCAGGTTCGATTCCCGGAGGTGGGGATTTATTTGGTGTTATAAGGTTGGTATTGGTGTGGTGATATAAGGTGGTATTGGATTAATGTAGGTTAGTGTAGCATAGGATAAATTTGCCTCTTCAAAAAAAATATAATTTAAAAGACACTAATAACAAATCGCAACCTAGTTAATAAGACGCATCAACTCTAATTAATAGGTCGGGGATTCGAATCACCTCAGGAGAAAATTAGAAACTATTATTAATATGCATTCTGCCGCTTAAAAAAATATAAAAAAAATGAAAGCATACTCTGAGATGTTTCATGTTTGTGTAATTGTCTATTGATCCCAAAAATATCATAAGTTTTGGGAAGCAACTTGATAGGAATTTGACAGTAGATGTTTAATAGGAGAACCCTACGATAGACGCATTCAAAGCGAGAATTCAAAGAACCGTTTCATATATCCCCACTAGTTAGAAACAAATTGAGCCCCAACTACAAAAACACTAATAATCAACTCCCACTTGACTCCACAGACAACAACTAAAAGAAAACGATAATGAAACAACAAGATTGGAAGATGGATGGGGATAAATACTTCAAAAGCCATGGGCCTAATTTTCCGCCAACAAACTTAGAAGTTTCCATTTATTCCTTCTTCTTTTTTATTTGGAGTCCATATATATATATATCATTTTTTTAAACGACAAAATTTTATACGGCACTAAAAAGTCGAATATACAAGGTGTAACATATAAACGGTTGCATTCTATGATTGGATTTCAATCGAGTAGGGATCAGGTTGATATATTTCTTTATATATTCATAAAATTTGAATAATGCAGATCACTCAAATAGTGGCATGCATGCGCAAAATATTTATGAAGACGTACGTCTCATTCATGAATACATGGATATGGGCATAAGCATGTTTGACACGAAGTATTATGTGGTAGTTATTGGCTAATCAAATAATTTAACTGTGTTAATTATTATTTTTAAGTTTATAATAATAGTGATTATGACAGAGATATGAAAGTGGGTCTTCTTTGGTACGGACGGAACTGGTCCAGTTTCGCCAGCCGGGCCCACCCAGCCATTTGCTGGACATGTTGAAATGAACCAATCAGCGTTGAGCATTCCACGGTGGATTTGTCAATAAACAGTGTGAACTTGTTCAATTTGCATCTGTGGAGATTCCTAGCTAGCTTCTTCAATTATTTTATCCATCATCATGATTCATAATACTTTTCACTCAAAGTGCCACAAAATGCCATTTATCCTCGTTTCTCTTTCAAATAAATATGCGTTCACATATATATCTCGATAATTGTAATTTCAAGCATAATACCGATTTATAAACTATTCACGTTTGATAGACGGTTTCCCAAACCAATAATATGTGTAAATATTTGCGAGTAACTTGTATTAGGAGCTAATATAAGAGCAGTCTAGAGGACTTGTAGAAGTTAAATTAATCCATACTGAAGTTGGAAGTCTTGTATTTGTGTTCAGACATAATAATATATACTAATAATTAATAAAATGGTCCCAACACAAGCAATTTGGAGATTAGTTTAGAAAAACAAGAATAAATGCGAATTGAAGGCTAGTATTAAGACTTGAGAGTAGAACACAGACTTATATGTTGCCGACGCACTAAAGTAGTGAGACAAAGTCAACATCAGTTTATGCAATTTGGGTATTTTGTTTTCTATAGTACTATTACTATTAGTTTTCTTTTTCTTCTGTTGGATTGGAGATAAGCGTCCATACTCTCCTTACTACTACTACTATATGGCGTGGGGTCAATTGCTAGCAGCCACCTTAGCCCTACCAAAACACTTGCTCAAAACAAAACAATACAAGTAGTAGATTATCCAATGGCTCAATTTCATAGAAATGCATGAAATCAAATTGATTATATATATATATATATATATATATATATTATAGGATAAAAACTTGGGAGAGACCACTTATTTGTGGACTTTTCAAAAATATCATATGATATCATCATAATATGTGATGTTATCAATACAATGTCCAATGTTACTAATATCATATTAGTAATATTAGTAACATTGGACATTGTATTAATAACATCGCATATTATGATGCCATTATGTTGTCTTTTTGAAAAGTCCACAAATAAATGGTCTCTCCCAAGTTTTTGTAATATTATAGTAATGCCATATAGTATCCCGCAAAAATTAAGAACTGGTGAGGAAATTATTGGTATACAAGTAGACACACAATCACATATATATATCATGCCAAATTTGAAATTGAATTTAAAAGTTAATATGTGCGAAGTTTCGGTCCGTTGATAGCATCATACAAATTAGATATGCGGTACATGTTACGTGTAACTATGTCTTCTGTCGATTGAGGTAGTCAGATAGATATCAACTAATTGATTCATGCATGAAACATGTTAAGTGTTAATTAATGTTAACCGCTATCTAAGTTAAAGGAGTCGTCTCTTAAAAAACAATTTTTTCTATTAACAAATAAATTATTTATGAATCATCCAAACATAAATTTAAAACTCAAGACCTAACTAAAAACATTTTTTCTTTCCATCATTCCTTGTATGATACGGAGAAAACGGTCTTTCGCGGTATATAAACGGGAGAATTTAACAAAAATGAATTGTAATATGTGGTTAAATTCTTTTTGATAATTATTAATTAGTGCAGGTATATTAGGGGTGTACATTAAAAAAATCCACCCGCACCGCCCGCCAATCCGTCCGCATTTAACCTGCACCCGCCGGTTAGAATTTTAGCAAAAAACCGCCACGGTTAACAAAATTGTATACCCACCTTGGGCGGGCGGGTGGCGGTTAGGCATTTGTCAACCCGCAACCCGCCCGCCCTTTCCAAAGTTTTTATTTTTAAAAAAATTAATTAATAGTCTAAATGTCTAATACTCCTAATTATATACTAAGTTACTAACTATATTAAGTATACACTATACAGTATACACTACTACTACGTACTAGTTACTACTACTTACTACTTTTAGTTTTACTAATTAGAAGTAATTAGTACTAGAGTACTACTGTCTACTGTACTAATTAGTTTGGAAGACTTGATTTGACACACTACTGTCTACTTTTAGTTTTACTACTTTAAAATTTTGGATAAGTACTAATTAGTCTTTATAATTTGGAATTTTGGATAAGTATTAAAATTTCGACTTATTTGATAATGAATTTGTTAATTTTTTGCGATGTAATATTTTGTTAACCGCCCGCGTTTCGCCCGCCATCCGCCCGTATTAATCGTCACCCGACCCGCGGCGGTTAGATGAAAAACATACCCGCCGGCCGCCGCGGTTAATAATTTAGTCAACCCGCCGTAAGCGGGTCGGTTAGAAATTTGGTAAATATCCGCCCGTACCCGCCCACGTACAAGCCTAATAATACGGAGGAAGTAGTAGTTAGAATGTTCACCAATGCAGTATTTATTTATTCCTGTAAACTCCCATTATTTACATAAATTTGTTTAACTATTCTCCTAATAATAAGGTGGTGTAAGCAACGGTAGAACAAAAGAGTAGTAAGTTGTATAATGGGTTCGACTTTTGTGGAGTTCAAGTTTAGAATTAAGTAATTACGAGGTTTTAAATATATTAATTAATACTTTGTTAATACTTTGTATTAATTTTTCTATGTCAAATATTTGGGGAATGTGTTTTTCTTAATGAACCACTAGATATATTAAATATATAATTACGTGTTTTAAACACTTTTTTTTCTTGTTACACATACTATTACTTAATACGATATTTTAGTATATATACAATGACATCTAGTATGTATTTTCTTACGTGTAGTTGCTTTTAGTATTTCGAATTTATATTATAATAGTAACATTGAAAATGCACTAAAATATAGTCTAATTATAGTATACTCTCATCGTCTAATTGAAAATGCACTACTTGAACTCGAACACAATACCTAAGAAACTGAGTGCAATATTAGTACAGAACATGTGAAAAATGTTGTGGTGGTTAACGACGAAATTGACATATAATACAATATAGGATTGTGGTAGTTAATATGGAATTATGTTAGTATATTATATAAATAAATGGAGTAGAATTGTGAGTTAGAAACTAATAAAAACTTACTAACAACCGGATGGTGCCATTTTTTATCGTAAGCTGAAACAAAATGTGTTAATATTGACAGGTTTACGGCGTAGAGGGTTTATGTTATGATGGGAAAAATATCAAGATAAATAGTTTTCATCATAATTTTATTCAAAAAATTAAAAAATTGACAATCATAAATATTTTCACCTTAGGAAGGAGAAAATGAAAAATTGGAAGGTAATGGGGGTAAAATAGTCCAAAAGAATAGACCCAATGATAGGCCCTCCTTCTGTCACTGTCACGTGCCACCCAAATCCCCAGCACATGCCGACTCTTCCCAAACACTGCACACAAAAAATAAAAGAAACTGAGAAATGAAAAGAAAAGAAAGCATCAAAATTTTCAAAAAGAGTCCGACACCCTCTGACTACACCCGCTTCTAACCAATCACGTGTCGCCACGCACTCCCCTCGTTTCTCTCCAGTTCTGACACTACGGTTCCCTTTTCTTAAAGAAACATACAGCCCATAGTGCACTACACCACATGTAGCAAATCATGCAATAACAACGACTCTAATTACATTTTACACCTGATCAACAGATTACTACTTTTTTTTAACTAAAGATTACTAAGGCTGTCTCCAGCAGCGGCTGAGCTGCTGGAGATGAGTGAACTCAACCCTGCTCAGCTGCTCCAGCAGCAGCTGAGCAGGAACTGAGCAGTGAGGCGCGCCTCAAGATTTGAGGCGCGCCTCACTGGTTTTACTTTTCTTTTTTTATTTTTTTTATTGTTTCTGAAATTGTATTTCAATTTTTAACTAGCATTCATGTTAATACAAGTTGTTATAGTGCAGTGGTAAGATTCTTTGCTTCTGATCTGAATGACCAGGGATCGATTCCCACTTGCACAATTATTATTTTTTATAGATTTTTTAGTTTTACTTTTTGTACCCATTTTTTTCCTTTTATATAATTCTGCATTTTAAATAATTTTTAATTTTATTTTTAGCATGTGATATTTGGGAGTTGACAACTAAAACTATAATGTAGTAATATTTTATCTTTTTATTATTTGAGTTTTGATTTTCATTTGTATTTTAAATTTTATAAATTTATTATAAAGAGTAAATTTTTTAAAAGAAATGATAAAAGAAATATAAATGAGAGGTTGAACTGCTAGAGTACATTTTTATGTTGAGGCTGAGCAGAGGCTGAGATTTAGTGGAATGCTGACGTGGCAGGGTTGAGCCCCAAATTGAGGCTGAACTGCTGGAGATAGCCTTAAAAAGGGTGTCACTTTAATTTTTAGTAATTGATATAGTATAAGTATTTTGTACTACTAGTTATTGGAAAAGACCGCTACTAGTGATCGTGTTTTGTGTCTAAATAAAATTCATTACGTCAACTTTACATAAGCAAAACACGTGGTTTTTTTGTTAAAAAGATTATTAGTTGTGGTCTCTCCAAATTATTTCTCGTTGTACAACGTGGTATATCGGTAGGGGCAGTGATTTGCAAGTAAGAGGTTATGCGGAGTTCATGCCGTTTCCAAAAACATAAAATGAATTGTATATATTTAAGGGGGAAAGAGTGCAAGTAGGAAGTGTAAGTGTACATCAATTGATAGTTTTCACGAAAATACTTTTCCAGGATTTTTTTTTTTTTTTTTTTTTTTGGATTAGGGTACGTGTCATGTTTTTTTTTTCTTGAAGAGGCAAAGTTATTCTAATCCTACTCCTACTCCTCCACTGACCCAAAACCAACCTTATACCTCCCACCAATACCAACCTTATTTCACCAAATAAAA
>JAYMSL010003782.1:0-11941 GCA_036897195.1 Plantago coronopus | reverse complement strand
ACCCAGGCGCTGAAATAGGGTCGAATAATCTTGTTCGGAAAGTGATTACACGATCCGTCTAGATATCCAAGTTTCTGTCACATTGTTCATATCATTGTTCTTACACCCACAGCACCAACATTTAATTACAACACACCGAAAGGTACTCCCACTACCTCTACTTATAATATAATAATCAAAACCTTAATTTGTTGACCAAAACACAAATGGGAAGCTTGTGCTTGGACGGAGGGAGTACTACTTTTTTCCGACTCCCAGTGCTTACAAGTTATTTTTTACCCGCAAAAAAAAATATATATACTACTTTTTTTTATATTTTCATTTAGGGTTATATTGAAGTTTTTAAAATCTTCTAAGGTTCTTTTTTGCAAAAATATATATAAATAGGGGCTGAAGTCAAGTTTATAAGAATTCAGGAACAATTTGCAATGTTTGATGTCTGAAATTGATCAAAATTCCGGCAAGATTTGTTCGGTAAGAAATTTGGTTGGAATTTTTATTTTTTTGTTTTGGTTGGAACTTGGAATACCTGATTTTGTTCATTAGTATCAAAAATTTAGATACCCGCTATGAAATACCAATAAGGAAAATGTATCACTATATAAAGAGTACCTTTTAGTTTTTACCCGCATATCATTAAATAAATTACAAAACTGCTACATTTGGTTTGTCACAAAGCAGATTGGATTCTCCATGTAAAAAGAATATTTTGAGAGTAATTCTAAAATATGTGGTCAAATTTTGAAGTTACAAAAAGAGAAAATTGTAGCAGTTTTCTGTTTGATTGTTCAACCATACACTGAGTAGTCAGTAAGACAAGCATGATTGGATTGGATTGGATTGGATTGGATTGGATTGGATGTACTATGTAACATCAGACATGATCTTTTCACCGTTGAAAAGTAAATTCACCAGTCAATCATTACATATCTTACTAGATTGGAGATTGAGAGTTTGTTCTGTTCGACCATGGGGCCAAGACTATTGACATCAAGTTGCCTACCTCCAAGTCAATGTCGGACTCACTTTATACTATGAAATTCATCCTAGTGTATGAACTTGACGATAAGCAACCCTCTTCTTTTCCTCTATTTACTTGCACAAACAAACCAGGTGTACATAGATTTCGCCTTGAAGGTAGTACGTTTTATGCTTGTTTTGCTCAAATGGTTATTGGTTTCTACTTATATTGTTTTGTTTGTTGTATACTACTTATATATCATGTTCTTCATAATTTACTACTTATTTTCCATATCCGTTGTTTTGCAGCATTCGTAGTGACTTTATATTTGCTATTGAGCAAATGGCAGAGGCAGATGATACCAAGAAACCAGAAGGAATGTCTGTCCGAATTTCATGTAACCAAACTTGAGCTCTTTTAGTTGTATGAGTAGTAGTACATGATCAGAATTAGTAAATATTGTACTTGTCTTGTGGTGAATTCGATTTAGGTTTGGTTTTTTTTTATATATCAAATTCGCGTGTGAATTAAGTTGTTTTTCTGAGACTTACTCTTGCTATGTCGATTATCTTTAGCACTGCTATGGGCGGACATATTGGTGTTATACGCCTTCTTCGTGATGCAAAATTATCTAACTGATGTTTGGGGACTAAGTTACACTCACGCTGCTGGGATTGTCAACATCTATGGGGGGGCTTGTTTAATTTTGCAAGTCTTCTTTCTTTGGCTTGTTGACGCGTTTTTGGGGCATTTTGGAATGCTTGTAATCTCTAGCATAGCCTACAGCGTGGTGAGTTTTCAAGTTATTCTAATGTACCGTTACAAATTAGTTGTTGTGTAATGGGTGCTCGGCGTTTGGAGACTGTATCTGTAATTCTGTATGCATGTTTTGTCACTAGGCCATCATTTGGCTGAGAAACATTAGTCTGGATTACTGCACCTCATATACCATGAAATCTAGTAACTGATGTAGTGCTTCATCAATTAGTTGCATCAGATGCTACTTATAGATTGAAGTGTCTCATATCTTTCAAATGTCTGCAGGGTATTAGCTTAGTCGCCATGTCAACACCGCCAGTCCTTGGGCCATGTGAACAATACGAGTCCAGATGCATTGGGGAGACGCAGAGGGTTATCTTCTACGTTGGCATGCCTTTAGTTGCTATTGGAATAGCAGGTCATGAAGTGTCTGTCAAACCTTTCATTAAGGAGAACAATCAGCTAAATGAAACAGGTTGTTTAAAACTGGTGGGTATGGGTCTTGTAACTATCATTCCAGTAGCTGGAGCTATTGCACTTCCGCATATCAGACCATGGTCTGTCCGGTTTGGTATACCAGCGATTTGCACTGCTTTCACAACGCTTCTTTTCCTCATCTGCTCGTGCCGTTTCGAAAAGCACACAGGGAAGGGGAGTCCAATAACTAGCGTGTTCAGAATATTTGTGGCCTGTATGCACAACATTTTCAAGAATGTTCCATCTGACGAAAAGAGATTATATAAGAAAAATGAATCAGAGTCGTTTACAGGAACTCGTTTTCTCAGGTATGTTGTCTTTTCATTCCTTTTCCAGCATGCTATCTTTCAGCATTTCAGGTTAGATGAAGATGCCATTTTGTAGAAACTCTTTTTCACAAAATTTCACTATAACCCAGCTGTTTGCACAAGGCTGCCATAGATGAAAATCCAGCTAAGCGAAATCCATGGAAAGTTTGCTCTGTAGCAGAAGTGGAAGAGGCGAAAATTGCTGTTCGCATGATTCCAATGTCGACTACCTTCATAGTTTGTGGAATTGTATCTTCTACTGGTAACACATACTTTGTAGAACAAGCTCGCCACATGAACCGCAGACTAGGAACATGGAATGTTCCTGTTCCGGTGCTCTTATTATTTCACCAACAGTCAAAGGCTATACTTGAAAAGTCATTGGTCAAGTTGTTTAAACGAACTAAACTAGGAAAATACGCATCGGCTACAGGCATTGCAATGGCTATAATATGCTCAACTCTATGTTGCATAGTGGCTGCAATAATCGAGAGAAAGAGACTTAGCATGATGAGAAGTCATGGTTTATCAGACAAGGATGTGAAGGATCTCCATATGAGTGTCTTTTGGCTCCTTTTCCAGTATTTTCTACTAGCTGGCTTAGATGCGTTCTTTGGAAAGAGCGTTGATGAATTCTACAAACACCAGTCTCCTCCGTCCATGAAAGAGTACCCGACTTATTTCGCCAAGTGTGTATCTGGTGTCGGATATTTGTCCAGTGTTCTTTTGGTTTATGTTGTTCGTAGAATTAGTGAACAGGGAGGGAAGAAAAGCTGGTTTCAGTTTTTGTTAAACGGGAGTCGTCTGGATAGGTATTACTGGGTGCTAGCTGCTTTAAGTGCTGCGAATCTAGTTATCTTCGTCTTGGTTGCTTCCCTCTACCGTTACAACGATCATGAAGAAAAAGATGGTCCAGGGAACAGCGTAAGGAAAGAACCAGTCGATGATGGCGATGGCTGTGCATGCTTTTGATGGAGTTCAACTTCATCTAGGTCAAAAGCTCTAAAAATTTACTCAAGATTGTAAAAATCTCCATTTTTTGTGTGTTATCTGATCTATCAATGTCACCAGTACTGCACAAAATGTTTATATATATTGAATTCAAGGTTATACTAATCATTCTTTACAATTTACATTGGAACAAACACACAACTAAACAGATTTGCTTCTCTCTTCTATACTCATCACATTATAACACAATGCACTTAGTCAACAACTAGTACAACAATCTGTAATATGCAATTAACCTATACCATCACATAGCCGGGGCGTGGAACACGCGTCGGAATAACAACTGAACTGGACGCATGAACTGTGCTCTCCTCTTCCTCCAGAACCAAATCGCAGAATTGTACTGTTCGTTTCTTATTTTCCGAGTGGCTGCTCGCCAGTCGTACTTCTCCATTTCTATACGTGCTGCTTTCCCTATAGTTTCTCTTAGTTGTCTGTCATGTAATAGGGGTTCTATTTTGCTCAAGAAGTCGTCCAGGTCTCCAGGATTATAGAGATACCCTGTTACTCCCTGCTGATTGTCCGGTATGATATCTGGGATTCCTCCTGCACGAGCAGCAACTACTGGGAGTCCAGATGACATAGCCTCCAGAACGACAAACCCTAGTGTCTCAGATTCTGAAGGCGTCACAAAAACATCACCGCTCGCATATGCCTGTGAGAGCTCCTCTCCTAGTAATGTTCCTGTGAATACCGCAGGCATGCCCTTAAACATCTCCTCGAGCTGCTCCCTGAATGACAAAACAATAGGTGATGAATATAAGTTGAAAGCTACAGTGATTGGAATAAACGATGACTAAATAATCTAGTGAGACTCTGGATGTTACTTTTGGAATGATGTCTATAGTTGGACAAAGTACCCAAAGTCCACAAGGTCAAAACATTGTGGTGTTTAGATCATCAGACTCGTGATATTTAGAATTTCTAAAAGTACATTATGTACTCATGTATAAGATAGATATATTGAAGCAAACTACATAGTATAATGGAGTTTACATTCTTAGTAACTTCATTTTGAAACGCCAAATTATTTTATAGCCATATATATCTTACACGCGAACTTGAACATCAAACTCAACGATAAAGAGAGTCGAACACTTCAGTGATCAACATAATGTCTAGGCTCTATTTAGTCGAACTAGCTTATAAGCTAGCTAAAAGCTGGTAAATGATAAGCTAGCTATAATAGCTTACTAAATCAGCTAGCTTACAAGCCAGCAACTATGCTTACATTACACGCTTATTTGGTTAAAGGATCAGAGGTATCATCTAGCTTACAAGCTAACTGATTAGCCAACTCGCACTAAACAGAAATTATTTTATTTTTTTGAATCGGCAAATTATTACAAATTAAATAATAAATCCCTAAACATGCGAATCCCAAGGTTCGAACCCAGACCTCTCTACCACTAGACCACCTTATGACTCCCACTAAACAGAAATTATAAAGCAAATAAATCCGCAATGAATTCAGAACTAAAGAGACTCACCTGTATGGTCCATCCCCAATGAAAGCTATCCTAGCTTCTGGGAGCCTATCCATGACCCTGTTTTAATCACGCTATCTTAACTTTCCGTTTTAACAAGTGGCAAATGCTATTGATGGGGCATAAGAAATCATAATGTTGACATAAAAATCTCCAGACTGGAGAATAATAAGTGCACCTCTTAAGAAAATCCAAACTCTTCTCAACTCCAAGCCGTCCTACATGAACTATCAATGGTCTGTCAGGTTCTCCGTTGCTGATTTAGGAAGAAGATGTCAGCTAAACAGCTTTGTCATATACAACATTAGCCCATTTACCAGAGTATGCAGGTCTACCTTAATCTTAATCTCATTTCATGTGAGCAGAACCGAGGGTGGAAGCTATCAGAATCGACACCCTTGTTCCATAGCCTAATCCTGTTGGCTGAGAATTTACAAATGACAAATACTTGTCACTGATACAACAATATGAAGGCAAGACATTACATTATAACAACAATATAACATATGGATGAGAGTTTCAGGTATATTGGGAGAATAATTGAAATCTACCTGCTGTTACTCTGGCTGCTAATAGATCCTTTGCAATGGCAACTGAAGGCACCAGTGTGAGATCCGCAGCTCTATGCAGAAATTCTAGGGAAAAAATAAACAACTCTGTTATTATCCGAAAGCGCAGACTCAATGTTCAGTATCACGAAGTGTTAAAAAAACACATACTTATAACTAACCACATTGGTTTTACCAGCCAGCTGAAGGTATATCTAGGAATATAACTGCAAGATAGAAACTGACAATTATGATGGAACAAATCCTGTTGCGAAGGTGAATTCCAGGGGATGAGAGCATATTCTGTTGATGAGAATCTAAACAACGAGAACATGAAAGGGGGGAGAAAACAAACGTACACAGGAACATGGGTATGGTATGACATCACTATAGGCACAGATAATAATTTTGCAATAATAAGAGCTCCAAATACCTACACATATTAGAAGCCAATCAATAGAGTAATCCAAGAAACATTCTATTCTGAAGTTGTTATGGTACGGAAAAGACGACAAAATAAATATAGAATGAAATCTTGTCAGAACTCAAACATACCATAATACCAGGAGATGAAGCATGGATAATATCTGGCTTGAATCGGGCAACTGCCGAGATAATTCTTGGACTGAGTGCAAGAGAGAGTGGCACCTTTTGGTACCAAGGGCACGGGAAGCTGGCAGTAGAAAAATGCATCACATTATTATGGTGATTATATAGTAAGGATACAGATGAATGACTATATCATTTGCGTCCTCATCTTTCACCAAAACTTGAATATCAGGTAAGAATATGACCTCCGTGAGCCAATCAATTGAGCACCATAAAATTCGTCCGGTACCCCTTCATGCGTTGTCACAACCATGACCTGCACCAACATCCAAATCCCCAGCCTTCATAAGCAAATTGTATAGTAAATTAGTAAGAAATTGACAGTACATCTTAACACTCTGGCTGAGTAATCACACGGTTCCAGTATTCATATGGCCATTCATTATCTCTTTCAACATAATGATCTCAAGGAGTTGGATATAAAAAAAAAGCTAAGAAAGAGGAAGGACAACGATGATGTACATCTCCACAAGATTCTTTTGTTTGAACAAAATTAAATCTAAGCCTATTTCGATACATAGTGGAATCCATTGATGTTGACACAATGCAAAAGCAAGCAGATCTTTACTGGGATTTGTTATCTCATCTAACAGCCGTTGTTAAGCAAAACTATTAAGCTTGAAGCGGAGAAGATGAGGTCAGCTCCTTTACATAACAAATGGAAATAACAATAGACAACTCTAACATACCTCATCACCCATTTCACGCAGATACCTAATGAAATTCTGGAACCTGTTTTTATAACCAGATACATAACTGCCAAAAAAGAAAACAATACGCCACATTTCAGTCATAGGAAAGAAGAAAGCCTAATATGAGGAAATTAATGACATGAATTGCATGATACCTAGATGACCACAAAATTGCAAGCAAGTAGATAAATAATGTGTAAGCATTGAAATGAAAATGATATTGACCTAGCTAATTCTTGATGGATAGTAAGAGTGCTGGTAAAACAGAGCAAGACAATTTAAAAAACCAATTCCCACCGTCCTCAGCCAAATGTCAACAGGGTAGGATATAATACAAGGAACTTTAAAACAAACATATTGTCAAGAAGCTGTAATAATTAGAACATTATAAAGTTGTAAAGTAAGAGATATTATGAAACCAATCCTAGAAACTGACTCAAAACAGTGGATCATGGGACATCATGAGCTTTTGAACAGCTGATAAGTAGACTGAGAAGGCAACATGGAATATAAAGTAGCTCAAGAATCAAAAACTCAGACTCCCTCCCTCCTTCCTTCCAAATCAAATCTATATACTCCCTCCTTCCAAGTTCCATCCAAAAACAGTTCCACTTTGTCATTCTAAGTGTTTTAATGGAGTTATCACTTTCATTTATTTACCATTTGAGAATGGACCCGTTAACTAATTAGTCCTAATAATAAAGCGAATTACACCATTAATATACATCAATATTCTACTATCGCGAGGAAAATTAAGGAGGACAAATGTTTGGAATTTCTCACATTTATTGATCATACTAACACTAAACCAATCAAGATATATACAGTAGAATCATTTTTTAACTTGTACCCAAAATCAAACGTATAGCGTTAGAGCATGACAGATTACATTGCAAGTTAATTTTTAAAAATAAAATTGAAGAAAAAGACTCACGCAAATGGAGATGGCTCAACAAAGAGAACAATACGCCTAGGCCTAGAATTCATCTCAGAATCAACCAAACCAGAATTTTCCTCCTCCTCCTCCTCCTCCTCCTCCGTCACAACCTCGTCGCTTTCCGTAGTAGCTGCAATAAACCGTGTTTTCGCGTACGATCGAACTCTAAAATTTTGAGCCCCATTGGAGCACAGAGACCGATTCTTCAGATTAACGAGGCAAATAGGTTTCCCAATTCTGGTAGTAGCAAGTGAAGGAGTACATTTACTGGAGTAAGAAAGAGCAGGATTGAGAGAGAGAGAAGTAGACATGATCGGTATGAGTGTTGGCGTTGGTTGTTGTGGGTGATGGTTGTATTGAGTTTGAAGAAGGGAAGTTGAGGGTGATTAATGCAAGTGAAGTGTGGAAGAGAGAGAAATGGGGGCCATGGAAGAAGACCCTTTCAATGGATATTCTGTTGCAGAGAAGAGGGAATTGGGGAATAAAGATGATAGAATATGCTACCCTCTCACTCCTGTCCTGCCCACTCAAGAAATCGGGGCTTATTGGGGCTTTTTTTCCGATTGGGCCTAATATATAAAAGCCCAATTCCACTGGACCTAAAAATAATAAGGAAAATTATGAATTAGTAACTTTCTTATATACTTGTTACTTTTTATTACTTTTTAGTAATACATAAAATATTTCTTATAAAATATTACCTATATATGAACTGATAACAATTTTCTTCTTAAATATTGTAAATGTATCTTATCTAGTTTAACTAGTCAACAAGAAAATCTCCGGCAAACATTAATATAATAAACATCTTAACAAACATATAAATTACTCAAACAACAATAATATTCAGGTTAAAAACACATTTTTATCTCCACACAGCTCTGTTAATCGGAAAAGTTCAATCACCGCTCCAGCCTCCGCTCAAGCATCATCACTTTGGTCATGCATCACTATTGTGTGATGCGTGTACAACGATTTCCAAACATCAATTACAAGTAATAAGGAGAATAACTATTATTAACAAGCATCACTAATAAGTTGAAAGATGTCAATATCAAGATTATGTTGCATGGTTATGACAAGCATTATTTACAATGTCCAAGCATCAATCTACTAGTAATAAAGAACAAATTTTTTATTAAAGTTGCATGGTTATAACAAACATCATTATACAAACAAGCAATATTTTGACGGAAGGTTCTTGAAAATAATGATACTTGGTACGTGTAGAAGTTTGAAAATTTCAGTAAAAGATTACGTTAGTTTTGAATTAGGAGTAAAATGAAGGAAGTTTGTTTTATATAAATTTACTAAATTTAGCTATATCACTAAATTGTAAAATGTTTTTCACTAATTTGCAATATGTTTTTT
This sequence comes from Plantago coronopus, assembly GCA_036897195.1. NCBI lineage: Eukaryota > Viridiplantae > Streptophyta > Magnoliopsida > Lamiales > Plantaginaceae > Plantago > Plantago coronopus. The sequence goes on along the minus strand of JAYMSL010003782.1, from coordinate 2,781 downwards.
ATTTGGGAGAAATTCTCTTAGATCCAAAATATGAACCATAATATCAATTAAATCCATTTCCTACTGATTAACATTTATTATTACCATTATGCCCTTTCATATTAAATATAATAATATGTTGTTGTTATTTATTTTACCTTCCTATATTCAAGCTATTCATTAGTTAACAATTGTTTTTTTTAATTTCAGACAAATCTACTATCTTTCATTTACTCGAAAATCAACGGTGGTATATCTCATTCCGCCGGAATCAAAAAAAAAACTTTAATATTAAACTGAAATCGACTTGCACCAACACCGAGCATGAAATCGACTGGCACCAACACCAGGTACCATGAAATATACTTACATCAACACTAGGTCCATGAAATCGATTTGCACCAACATCATGTACCAATTTTTTCGACACCAACAACTGGTACCAATCCGATTTGTCCAAGAAAGTATAGTACTATATCTTTAGGCACCGACAGTTGGTGTCAAACCTGAGCCGTCGAATTATATATGTGCAAGTATGGGTGATGAAATTTTCGGTACCAACAATTGGTACTAAACCTAAACTATGATAGTATATACGATATAATATATTTTCAGGCACCAACTACTGGTACCAAACATTACCTTGCCGTCGAATTATATGTGTAGTTAAAAGTCAATTTGAATTTTCCAACACCATAAGAAAATGATCCGTTAAAGAATTAATTGACAACAAAATCATCCAATTTTAAGTTGTTAGAAAACATGAATTGATTGAATTGTTGATAAAAATAAAGAATAGAGAAAAGGAGTTATAAGTAATGAAGGGTATAATTGTCTAAAAATGGGTCTCATTGTAATTTATTTGGACCTAATAATAATGGGTTTATGAGAAAGGGTTTTAGAGTAATATTATGTGTAATTTTGGACCTAATAGAAATTTTCCCTTTTTTATATATCACTAAGTTGCAATAAAGATTTGAAAGTAGCATTATTTCATAATTTTCTCAAAATATTACTCTTTAATGCACCACCACACCTTGAAACCGCTTCCAACTTCCTTCAAAGTAGTGGATTAGTGCGAGGGAATAACCTCTTGGAAGTAGTGGACGTAACCAACTTTGAAAGTAGTGGAAACTGACGGAAAAACTACCTCGGAAGTAGTGGGAAAAACCGTCGAGGAGTAGTGGGAAAAACTACCAAGAGTGTGGTTCCCACAACCACAGAAGTCCAACACTTGTACCGACCTATTTTTAGGTTTTGCCACTTCTCAACACTTTAAGTGGTGTAATACGAAGGCTGTGAAGATAAGATGAACAGAAGATCAAATTGTTAAGAAGCTCGAAATTAATGTAGGGTTGCCACAACCCAGTTTTGGGGTTCCCGCAATCTCAGACTATTTCCTAATTATATGATTTTTCCAGATCTTAACAAAAATAGTTTCTTACAAGGAAGAGTCAAGGCACGAAATATGCAGGAGATCTTTGATATATTATCAAGAAGGAAAAGAGTTCTAAAGAGGGTTATACAAATTGGAGGAGAATCCTACAAGGAGTCTAATTATGGAAAACGAGTTCTACTAGGATTCTATATCCAAATTAAGGCGGCTACTAACATATATATATATATAGGGGCTTAGTTTGATCATTGTAATTCACGGAGACTAGATTTATTCTTTAGGCTTTGCATATTGTCTTCTATAGTCTACGCCTTTTACTAGATATTGCGTTGAGAGTTAAGCATTAGCTTCTTTGTAACTCATTCTCATATATTTAGTTGCTTAGCACGTTTGTACTTCTGGTTCTGGATGTGATTACATCCAGACAAAATTGATGTGCTCTTGTGTTGCATGCTTTACATTCCGATGCATATTTAGTCTGTCTACATATATATTTATATACTGGTTTTCGGGTTGTGCGAGAGGTTGCCACAACCACGAGTATAACCCTGAAGGTCTGCGTTTAGATAGTGTGAATACCATAATTATTCTTCAGAGTTATTTAGATCTGGGAGAGTAACACTTTCAAGTAAGTTGATGATACCTAAATAAGGTGCTCTCAAGCTTAAAAATTGTTAGGTGGTTTCAAGCTATTTATTCGTCTAAGTGTTTTTGTATTCATCAAGTTTAGGTGTGCAGGTAAGCTGAAGGATTTGGCTTTCGCATGCTGAAGGCTGAGGCTTGAGTTATCAGGCTGAATCGAGAATGAGTACAAGACACGAAGATATGAAGTTTTCAGGCTGAAGACAAAGTGAATGTTTATCTCTTGTTAAGTCGACATCACGCTGACGCGAAGATTCCTAGGATTGACTTCAGAAGTAAAGCTGCCTTTTCAGTTTATTGGATCACAAGCTGATTTGGTAGTTGGTGACTTTGAACCTGACTACTTTTTCAAGTGGGTCCCTACTGTCTACATGAAGATTGTGTTCTACTGCAATCTGTCTACATCAATGTCAGAGATGGTACAAGGTTTGAAATAGGCTTGGGATATTAAATGTGTCTAGCGGACATTTATTTTGTCTATCGGCTACATTTATGATCTCATCCTATAAATACCTGTGGATTCATTTAAAGAAGGGTTACTGGAAATGCAAATCTCTCGAGAACATTCAAGCACTCAAAGTTCCTCCAAGCCAAAGTTCATCTGCCCAGATTTATAACTATGTTGTTAGGAATTTGCTTAGATTTCCAACCCTTGTATCGATCATACTTTCACCAAGTATATCAAACCAAAAGATCTACAAGAAAATATGTTTACAGTGATGAATGAATTTGTCACTATACATAGAATTTTCATCACATTTAGT
>JAYMSL010003781.1:0-11941 GCA_036897195.1 Plantago coronopus | reverse complement strand
ATGCTCCACGATATCAGGGTCTAGAGGATGATGACCCTAGAGAGTGATGACAAAAGTCCGGGAGACCACCCCTACAAATATAGTGGGAGGATGCTCTAAGCATTTTTCGGTATTTCATGGTCTAGAGGTCAAGGCTCCGACCTTGACTCATGTCCCGACCATGAACACTTTACAATCAGCAGGGCCAAATCCCTGGGGAGCTGGGCTCCGACCTTGAAGAGGTCCTGAGCTCGAAAAGGCTCCGACCATGTGAACTTGTCCTGCAGTGGGATTTTCTCATCTGGCCAGGTTTGGTCTCCGACCTTGAGGAGGCTCCGACCATGATGTAAAATCTTGGTGGTGCTCGGCTCTTCGAGGCGCTTTAAAGCTTGCCTAGGGCGCGCACTAGTGTAAGATAATTCGAGGACATATTCGTCCATAACAGTCACCTTCTTGCACCATACTCATCCAGGCTTGCCTCGCTATGATTCCTCAGAATGGGATTGGCTGCGTGGGGCTTTATCGACAGTTGACAGGGACTACGGTATCTTGAACCAAGTTACGCATAAGATCAACAACACTCACGTTCTACACCACTCGTTCTCTACCATTCCACACTATCATGCCCAGGAGGCGACAGATGCCATCAAACCTATATATACTAGGAGAATATTACAACTTTGACACGACACCTATCGTGATAGCAGTCTGGAGAGAGTTTAAGGAGTGCATTTACATAGAGCCGGAGGAAGGCAACGACAAGGGTGTGTATTGGTTCAACAAAGAGCTTTAATTATATAAAAGTTTTTACTGTAGATCATCTCGACCATCGAGCATCATCTCATCGGATGGTTGCTGAGGCTCAAGTATGGTTTCAATTTCTTCTCCAATAATCAGTGCAGTAAGTTTGTTGTAAAGGACAACGAAGTGCAGCTCAATTGCTAATACGATTCAATTCCAACCAATAGGTCGAGAGTTCGAGTAACCCCTTTGCCGTTTCAAAAAAAAAGTTTGTTGTAAAGAGTGCCAAATCATTCACTGTATTAGCTTGATTGTTCTTCCGATTGTTCCAGGCTGGGTTGTCTGTTTTCTAAGTGTAACCGCAGTTCCATTGATTTCTAGGCAATGAAATTGTTTTAGTTTTCACATTTTCTCTCTAGTTCTTCTCTAATTCTCCCAAGTTCTTCTATGTCTTTTGAGTCTTTCCCCATTTCTCTCTGGTATTGGTTAACAAATGCTCTGCTACTCCTTCCTATAGCTCGAAATCGGCAAGAGTCGTGCAGAGTCCTCTTAGCTCCTTAACATCACTCTGTTTTTGTGTTCATTGTTATTAGGGATCTCTTGTTTTAGAGTGTGTGATGATTGCTTTGAAAAAACATTAGGATCACATATGACTGAAGTTGTTCATCATTCTCATGGTTTGATTTAATTAGTAAAAAAAAACCAGGGTTTAACATTCTATTGATCATATGTCCGAATCACATGAAAGACCAATTTGTAATTATGTCATTTTAAGTCAAAGTCTATCGTACATGTGCGTTTAAACCTGTTAGGTTTGTGATAGAATTCCATCTCATCTAAAATCTCGAACTTGTAGAGAGTTGTGGAATCTAGTCATATATATTAATTCTCCAATACTCCCCGCACTCGTGGCCGATTTCAACCTCATTCGGGGAGGCCAATCGAGTGGAATTAAATATGGGTGGAGGCGGTCTCCGCGAGAATTCGAACCCAGAGTCTGGACGTGAGCCAAAGACTCTGATATCATGTTAGAATTTCATCTCATCTAAAAGCTCGAACTTGTAGAGAGTTGTGGAATCTAGTCATATATATTAATTCCCCAATAATTCGTACTTTTTATACTATAAAGTAATGCATAATTCGATTGGGAACAAAGTTAGGAAGCTTTGAATATGGAAATTGGAACCAAATTTTGTGAAATCTGAGGTCCAACTTGAACTCATCAGATGTCCATTGCCATTGGTGAGAAGTTTTGGAAAGTTTGAATAAATATGGAAATTTGAACTAAATTTTGTCTAATCTCAAGTCCAAATTAACTTGAACTCAGCATCATCAGATGTAAACTTGATTTCAAAATCCCATGCCGATGTTTGTCCAGCTAGCAAAACACAAGAAGACAGTACAAATGTCATACCACGTGTCGAGCAACTAAAAAGTAGTCAACAAATCTGGAGACACGTGGCGCATTTCCCAATCTGTGGAGACTGGAGAACATCATCCCCACCATCCTCGAGCAGATCTATTTTCCTCACTTTCGAAGTATAGTTTTGACTTTTGACCATTTATACTGTGCAAGCTACATTTCTTTAATTAATTAAGGCTCTTTTATTTTCAACTTAAGTTCAGATTCATTCACTTTAATTCAGATCCATTCAGATTTGGTTAGTTCTAATTTGTACTTTACTTCACATCCATTAAGTTCAGTTCAGTTTTGAAATCCCCAGCTGAAAAGAACAGAGCCTAAGTACCCTGGATTCAAAGGGTTACGGGTTTCATTCCCGTCATGAGTTATTATATTCCCGTAATGAGTAATTATGTCACTTGGATTAAAAAAACTTGTAGCATATTTGATTAATCGTAGATTAGAAATTTGTTTAATGATTATAATTTTTTAACAGAATATTTCAACAAAAAAACAAAATTTTATTTGGAAACATATTCGATTTTTCAGGTTTTGACTCCTCCCAACTTTCAAAATATTCAAGTATTTATAATTTCGTCCCCTCCTAATTCGACTTTCTTGGTCCGCCCCTAATCACAAGTTCACCACCCTACAATACTATAGGCACTTCCAGCATAATTTCGTACTACTTATAATTCTAAAAACGTCTTTACGACTTCTCTTGAGTCGATGTTCAAACATACTTCATTAATTTTGTTATTCAACTCGGTTTCTATTCTCAACTTTCTTATAAAACGGATTTCACGAACGTGGAATTAAGGGTGGAAACCAGTTGTGAGGTATATATATATATAGGGACGTCCACGTCTGTTCAGATTCTAATCTCTTGGGATTATGATGTCATGTCATTTTAGATCGGTCAACTTAATTCAGAATTTCAGATCATTCCGGGTAGAAAACTTTGTGTCGTTTTTTATAAGAACCTATTACGGTCTAGCTTATGTTTAAATCAGATATCGGTTCAAGATCAATTTATATTCAACTACTCCCTCCGTTTTTTTAAAGCTTCATAAGCCTCTACTTTATCTTAGATTAAGTAGAATTAATATTTTAAGGGTTTGTATATATGTAGTACTCTCTCCGTCCAGTCTATAACTTCCCACGTTCCTTTTTTATAGTTCAATACAAAGCGTCTCGTTTCCTTTTCTGGACATGTGGTTCCCAATCTCTATCAACTCATTTAATTGCAACACATCAAAAAGTACTACAACTACTACTCTTACAATATAATACTTGTTTTTCTTATTGTTGTTGACAAAAAACACAATGAGAAACTTCTCTTTGGAAGAGGGAGTATTATATTAATAAATTAGTAAATAATTGATATATTGGAGAGGTAGTGAGAAAATGATGATAGAGTAAGAAATATAAATAATAATAAATTAATGAGTGGAGTTAAAATTTTCTATATATAGGTTAATAATTTTGTAATATAACGTTAAATAATTAATGAAAGTTAATAAGTTTTTATTATAACTGAGAGATTATCATATGAGTTCCGATTTTACATACGGGTCGGATCAGTTTTGTCAAGTTTACTTTATAGAAATAAAATACAATAAAACACACCTAATTCCAACTTCCAAGATGGCGTGGCGCCCCATGTTTCAAGCAAACCCGCAACCGGAAACCCTACCAAGTAACAACAACAACCGAACCAACCGCCTTTACTTTCCCCTTTTCCCATTCTACCCCTACACATTTCCACATTCCCGAAACTACCCTCATCGTCTTCTCCATCTCCTATATAACAGTCCCTTCTCCTATTTCTCAAGTTTGGCAAATTACAGATCCTAAATCCCATTTCAAACCAACAACTAAAAGATTCCCTTCTTCTTCATTTTCCGCATCACACAGTACACCAACAACAGTTACAGCCAAAAATGGAGGAGTACAGTTCCAAAACCAAATCAAATCAACGTACAACCACCTTCCACAGCCCTTTCCAGCGCTCAATCTACTCTTCAATCTCGTCGTCGGCCTCCGCCTTCGATTCGACCCCAATTCTGCCCCGATCCACCAGCCCGACGCGGGTGACGCTCGGCAGATCCGTTTCCCCATCGCCGTCGGTTCGATTGGCGGCGCCGAAGGCGCTGCAGAGCCGGAGATCGGTGAATCAGACATCGAAGATTAAGAGGACGTGTATGTGTTCGCCTACGACGCACCCAGGGTCGTTTCGATGTAGCCTCCACAAGGGGAGCCTGTTGCCGGGGTACAGTGTCGCGGATCAGAAGCCGTCGTGTCGATCGAGTCATCAATTGAATATGAGGCGATCTGCGATGACGAATTCGTTGGTGAGGATTGGGACCGTGGAAGGGGAATTGGTGAAGAGAGCGTTGGCAGCGTTGATTCGGCCGTCGTCGCATAATCTGCGCCGTCGGGGAGATTTTCAGCCGCGGCCGAGCCGGCTATCGGTCATGTCCAAGGCGGAGGAGGAGATGTAGCCATTTAGGCCCTTTTTTGTTTCCTTTTCTGAAATTGATTGTATAGGAGGAGAGTTGACTCGGTGAGTTTAGGGGCTGAGTGAACTCGGACGGTTTAGCCGGTTTTTTGTAGGCATCCGTGTAAAAAAGAAAGGAAAATGGAGATGTGATTTAGTGAAATTACTCCATTATACAAAATTTTTTCCTTTAAAATTTTGTATGGGTTTCTTTCATTCTTTTATTTGGAAGAAAAATCATAGAGATAATTTTTATTGGTGGAAATTCATTTGGAGACTTTGAGAAATGAGAACCAATTAGTTTTGCAATGACTTGTGTGCTCTGAGCTGGTTTTGTTACAGGTTCATTGTGCTGGAAAGTGTATTTTGAGATTATGGGTATGGGATTTCGTAAACTGATACCTAGCTCCCTAACCGAGTGTCAAACAGTCCGTGAAAAAGAGATTGATTTCAGTGAAGAATATTCACCATCTTTTACAGTGGTTTCTCTTTCAACTTTGTGTTGGTGTTTGACACTGGTTAACCGATTTTAATCTAAAGTTATGTCCAATTTCGCGTAGATTGGATCATACTATGTTTGAATCTCTACGAAGACGATCACCATTCATAATTTCCACTGAAATGGCCTCCGATTCCCAAATTCTAACAAGTATCACTCTCTTATATACTTACTCCGCCTACTATTATATTCCTGCAGAATCTAACCCAATTTCATTTCAAATGAGCCTTTTCTACAAAAACTAGGACAAGTTCTCCCATGTCAGTATACTGGATTATGAATTTGATAAATGCAAGTATTGTATGTATGTTTCTAGATGTGCATATGTAACATGATAACATGGTAGTAGTACAACTTAAACAGCTCATAGATTATTACTTTATTAGCTTATGAGGAATTGACTAAAGATTCTGTTAATTGTCCACATACCAAGATGAGTTAAGACGTGGCATTATAGAGTTGGTTTGCGTTCAATTCTAGGCCTCCACGTTACCTGGAGAAAGAGAAAAGAGAAAAGTTGAAAATGAAATACGGACTGAGTGGCAAGCCACTCTATTCTGTTAAGGAGGCCCTTAACACACTTTTGGACCCAAAATTGTGTTTGTCCAACAACTCTGTTGACCCCCTTAACACACCCCTATTTATTCCTCCTATTTATTACTTTCACACTCTTACACATCTCTTACACCCTCTTACACATACCTCACATACCTCACACTTCCCTCTCTTAAACACATACCCCACCTCTTACACATCTCTTACACCCCTATTATATTTCCTACTAAACCTACTAAACACCAACTCTTATCCAAACACTTTTTTTCCATCCTCTAGACCTCTACTAACAATTCTGTTACTATTTATCTGTTAACTAACACACTTTTCTCTACTAGCCAATTCTTGGCCACTCAGTCCGATACTCTCCCACTCCCTCTGTTTCAATAAAAATTTCTAAATTTCTCTTTCTAGTATTACATTATAAACTTCCTAACCTATAAAAGAAAGTTTTTATTTCATTCATCAATTATTTATTATTTATCTTTTTTTACTTTTCCACTATTTTATTTAGTCGATTTCTTACTTTATCATCAACTTTTAAACTTTTTTCACACAATACTTCTATAAACTGATTATTTTATTAATAATCTTAAAATCTAGATAAATTAAGAGGTTAATGAAGTTATTAATGAAACAGAGGTTCGATTTCTGAAGGTGGAGATTTATTTTGTGATATAAGGTTGGTATTGGTGTGGGGTATACAGTTGGTATTGAGTTAGTATAGTAGTAGGAATATGATTAGAATAAATTGGACTCTTAAAAAAAAAACTAAAAACCTGATGACCAAAAGCTGAGTCAAGTTGATGTAGACTTGTCGACTGACTCCCAGTTATGATCCAAGTGTTTTCTATTGTTATAACGTTACGTGTCCTAGGTGATCATGCACTTTGCCTTAAACTATCAATTTCCCTTAATCAGATCATATAATGCAAAAGTGTTCTACAAATTAGGTGAACCCAAAATGATTATGTAATATGAAATTTTCACGATTTGTTAGAATCGATATCTAAGTACTGTATTAACCCGTTTATAATATTTTGTTTAACATAAATTTAACTACACTATTCATGTTTAATTGTTCATATACCACTTTATACGACAGTTTTCTCATGTAATACAGGAAGAAACTGTTTATATTTACATTCTGAATGTTGTAGATCTGTGTTTGAATGTTTATTAGCATGTGTATGGATATTTGTAAACATGTGTCGGTGTGTTTTGAACAACATTTTCATGTGCATAAGAAAAATTGTATTTCACAAGACTGTTTCGATTGGGAAATGCCAATATTAATATTTAATATTTTACATTGCACAATTGCTTTTGCAAATTTTTGGCATGGTTCGAGTCTTTGACAAAAAATCTGACAATAAGTGATGTCACTCGATAATATGTGTTACAATCAGAAACATATATTTCAATATATATAGATGGTCCGTTGCCATAGTACTGATAATATGTGTTGCATTGCACACTTGTTTAATGGTCCATAGTGCTATAATATGTGTTACATTTCAGCCCTCGTTTATGTTAACAAGCCGAGCTTGAGATATTCTGCTCGGCTCGCTTAGCAACACTAATGGTCCACAACAATATTATATGAGATAATGATAATGAGAATTCAATTTTTTGGATCAATCCACCGCCCTCAATTTCCGACTCATTACCTCTATTTTGTTTTGAATTTGCATAAAATGCATGTACTGACTAATTAACGTGTAATTAGGTCTGATTAGGACAGGAGATTAACTCTTCTAAGATACACTGTTTATAGTTTGATTCTATCACAAATGTCTTAATTAATTAGTGCACTGAAACTTGGTATTCGGTCGCATAAATAAATATAAATAAATTAAGGTTGTTATGTAAAATCGAAGAAATTGATACACGTCAACATCATTTGTACTAAGATACTATTATGTGTTTCTTAATGTATAATATTAATATCACCATTACTTTTTCAAATATGTCGGACTCCACACGCTTTTGAAAACTTAGGACAAAAATAGTTAGAATTATAATATATACTTTTGATAAACCAAATATCACAATGACATAACATTGATCTAGATGTTGTAAGCGTGCATACATTGTAGGCATGGTTAATATTTATTTTATTTTTTGAATAACGTTGGGAATTTGCAGTCGCAACAATTTACACGGTTGGTTTTGTGTAGTGCTAGTAAACGAGCCGAGTCAAGCCGAGTATTTTGATACTCGGTTCGTTAAGGAAAACGATAGATAAAATGAGCTAGAATAACTTTTAACGAGCTCGAGCTCAAGTAACTTTTAACGAGCTCGAGCTCGAATAACTTTTAATGAGCTCGCGTTCGGCTCGAACTCGAAAAGTAATGAACCTTAACGAGCTTTCTTCGAGTTTTAGCAAGCCTTTTCAAAATAATAAAGCTTACCGAACTTTATCGAGCCGAGTCGAGCTCGACTCGATAAACTAACGAGCATAAAACGAGGCTCGAGCTCGGCTCGTTTACCTTATCGAGCGAGCCAAGCTCAAGCCTTAAGGGCTCGGCTCGGCTCGCATAATATCACTAGTTTTGTGTACCAGTAGTGCAAATTGGAAGTCAATTTTGCTACAAGGCCTATTAGTCATGGCCCAACAGATATTAACAAGCCCAGTAAGATATATCTAATGTGTAAGCCACAGGCCCACTGTACCACTATTGGGAGTCTCTTATTTTGATTGTTCGGCTGGATTTAGGCTCTAGAATGAACTGAAGAACTGAAGTATCAATTTGGATGAAGCCAAATTTGAAATGAATTGAATGTAACTGAAATTTAGTTGAATTAAAGAAAGCTTCGAGTGTTCGGGGATTTGGAAGCCTCGTTGATGAAGACTTGGCATGGCTTAAGAGATGTGAGTAGTCTTACTTCCGCCTAGTTTCGTACACTTAAACGAATGAATCTCACACAACAAATTTAGAGTTGCTTTAGCATAGTTCTTTCAGTATATGTAAGAAATGAAACATGAAGGTCTTGTGCTGATTATACGAAGACGTAGTACTTCATCTTCATCCTTATCTCGTAACGATATCTAAAACGTTATCTGCTGCCCACACGAAAGTTATCATAGAATCAAGATAGAGAGTGTTCAGAGTGCCCAGGTCCTACATGATGGTGTGTCATGTGTGCCTTGTTACGGATATGGAGATTTGTTCTTGAATTCGTTTCCATTTTGTTGGCGTTCCTCACCCGAAACCCCAGTGTGTTTTATTGATCATCGCTTTGCCGCTTTAGAAAAAACAACTTCGGCATTTGAATTTGAAACTGGCCTTTCTAGTTTCTACTCTATTTCTGTATTGCAGTTTGCTGTCAGATTTTTAAGCCCAACTCTGTGACTCTTGTATCGCAGAAATGATCATTGCTTTCATGATAGCAAGATTTCTCAATTCTTTATTCATTCTGAGTTTCTGATCAAGCTGAATCCTTACTGTTGGAAACCTGAACAGATGGATGGATGAAATGACACCCCAGATCGAGCTAGGCTAACCCGTTCTGGTTCTCGGTAGGTTCGCTCAGTCGCCTTCTTTGTCATTTTGGACTTGTGAAACAGATCATACAGTTGTATCACAAAATTCCTAGTCCTGCATCTTAAACTATCTTAACATTGCTGTATCAGGATATAATCGTCATCTGTTGTTCCCTCACAGTTTCGCGATGAAATGAGCACACCTTGCTATTCGATAGACTTGAGTTCACTTAACCAAATCTTCGCGACTGATGAGATGTCTTGTTTGTAGAAATATTTTTGTTGGACTAATCACACTCACACCTCATTTGGTCTAATTAGTCGTGCAAGCGGATACCACTAGACTGTAATAAAGCATTCCAAACAACTTTACGCTACAGAAGATATCACTATAAAACCATGCCAGGGGAGACAAATTCATTACTCCAACAGCAGATTCATCATCATACACTTTGCTACTTTGGACGGTTCATGAGACCACGGAACAAGTGCGGTTACTGCAATTTTACCATGACAGATTTCATTTCTTCTCAAGTAAAGTGACAACCAAATCTTATTCAAATTCAACAACAGAGTGCTAGTTTCTAGTCAATCCAGTCAACACTCAGTTTCTGACATAACCACAAAGAGATGTAGCAACACTTACAAACAAGCAACCCTAAAGATCTTTGGTGAAAGAGCCTAAAAAACGACCTCTCCCCATCATTCATTCATATAAGTTATAATAAATACACACCACAAAACCCGAAAGAAAATCGAAAAAACCTAAGTTTTAAACACAAAGTCCTGTATTAGACCGCCTGTAATCAAACACCTTGTCTGACTCAGACCATAAACGATCTAATACAAGACTTGTTCGTCTTTAGAAGAAAGAAAAAAGATTAGGTAGGCTTCAAGTTTTGGAACATAGTATCCCACCTGATCTCTTCAACAGCAGAAGACCAATAATCATCACCATCTCCGTCCTCGCAATCCAGCTCCATCTTCTCCTCATCATCATCATCATCCTTCAGACATTCTTCCACCAACGGACTCGAAAAGCTGTTGATCCTCCTCGAACTCGGAAAGTACATAGAACTCCCGTTCGTCAGCAGAAGTGGTGGTGCTGCTCTAGCACTACCAGTACTCCCACTCTTCTTGTAACAACCGTTCACCACAAACCTCTTGTTCCTCTTCACCATCGAACTCTTCACCGGCACGATCGCGAGGCCTGAGTCCTCGCGTCGTGTCAGCGACTTTAAGTACCTCGAGAATCGCTTCTTGGTTCGCCTGATCGCGACCAAGACTCTCGACATTGGACGTGTGATGTTAACCTTGTCTTTTCTGGCAAGTTTGAGGATCTCTAGCCTGTGTTTGGCTATGGAGATTCCCATGCTTTGGAGGAACTCGTGGTTGAAGTAGGCGATGTCGTCGTGTTCGAGCTCGTTCTGGGCGAAGGCGAGGCCGTACTCGTAGACGAGGGAGGGGTCGAGGGTGGTTTTTGTGAGCCAAGTGAACCAGTCCATGGCGGAAACTAAGTGTTTGTGTGTGTGGAGAAGTGAGTGGAAATTATAGTCTGGACATGGTTGTATTTATACAAAATTATTAAAGTGAAAGTGGTTAGCAAGATTGACTTGATTTTATTGAACTTGACATCATTTTACTTGGCTAGAGAGCTACACTTTGAATTGACAAATTGCAAGTAAGTCCTTCAACTTTTTAGCATTTGTGTTTGATTTGGCTGAAAATATCTAAACTGAACTGATTTGAACGTTAACTGAACTAAATTGACCTGAATTTAAGATGAGAAGAAGAGATTCTTACTACATGACAGTATCTAGGAATATGTTCAGGCTGATATGGTTAAGAACAATTTCGTTCTTCAATCTAGTGTCTGCCTTCAGGAGATATCATTCTTCAGGTTACTAGAATTCAGGCTGAGATCATTCTTTAGACTGCTAGAGCTCAGACTAGACTGTTAGAGCTCAGACTGGGGGATGATGTCGATTGTCAAACTAACTTCATGTTGATGTTCTTCTTCAAGTTGACTTCGCTCTTCAGGCTGATGTGACTTACTTAAGCCTTATATATTTTGACATATCTCAGTTATCGTAATGCGTCGATTCCAGTAAGTATTACTACAATTCAGGTTCAGAACAACTTTTTGTTTAGGAAACCGCCTACGTAATTTAGGAAAATGCTTCGGGCACTGATGTAATTATACGTAGTTTAGGGAGTGACCGTAAAATTGACCGACTTTAGTTAACCGTGTTACTTTAATGGGTGTAGTGGTTGAAAATCTTGAGAGGGACCAAAGATAAAAAGTGGCTAGGCATGGTGGGGTGGGGGACTATAAAAAGTCACTAGTGTATTATTATCCCTCAAAATAAATTCATCTGCTATAGACTATAGACTGAAAGATTGGTAATACGTTATACTTCAATCAATAGATCGGAATTTCGATACGTATATGGGCAACTTCTGCAACCACCAAAAGAAAAAGAAATTCATGTGAGATGTAAACCAAATGGAGGGCAAATAGCATAAGAGTGATGAGTGTGGGTTAGGGAAAAATCCGAAAAAAGTACCCGATCTTGTCCAAAAATCGATTTTAGTACCTTTTTTTGTCCGCGACCGTTTTAGGTACCGCACATCAACAACCAGTCCGATTTGTATACTCCGTTAGTCAGACTTAACGGGACCGTCAATTTTGACCGAACTAACCCGAATTTTGTGTAGACAAATCTGAAAAAGGTACCCTAACATGTCCAACATCTGATTATTGGTACCTTTGTTTGT
>JAYMSL010003780.1:0-11942 GCA_036897195.1 Plantago coronopus | reverse complement strand
TAGAGACGTTGGTAACCTCTATGTGAGTCAAATGATTTTCCCATATGTGTAAGGCTAGTGTGTTGACTAGGTTTTCATCCACCATCATTGTAAGATTGGCCCCCCATGATGTGGAGGAAGGTCTACTAACCTACATGGTGGGGTACGGAGTAAACTATTTGAGTGTTTGGGCCAAATCTTCCTTGGACTTGTCCGTACTTGGGTCAAATTTATTCTATTGGACCGAGAGCGATTTTTTGCCATAACAGAAACTCGAAAGAAATGACCAGATTGGAAAACCGGACAGAGTAGAAGCATACAGCATACTTGAATGATTTGTTGGAAGATATAGAAACACAATAATGTTGCTTAATGAAGCTAATCATATGGCTTGCATTAACCATCGTCCCTGCTAATAATAGCAGTGGAGTGGTTGAAAAACTTCCCGATCGAGTTTCTTCATATCTCCTTTCTGCATTGTACTTACACACCACCTTTAAGTTACATGCTAATTTCCATGTAAAAGTCAAGATGAGATATTCGGGCCGGCATATATGGTAAAAGTGTTGCATTGTTTTGGCCGGAAAAGTTATAGCCTATGTGGTCAAAGGGTAAGGCAGATTGGTTAAACCTCCAAGTATTTTACCTCCAACATCTGGAAAGCATTCATGTTCTGGCCTATAGCTTACTTCTCCCGTGTCCTCTACCTGAATTGGATATTTAAGAATATGTCCTTGCAGTGGCTCTTTGAATTCATCATCCATGTATCTTTTCCAGTTATCTTCTGCAACATTATTTACTTTCTTTACACAATCCAAATTTCCCGGATCCTTGAAGCAATCATCAATCCTTCCCAAGTGCTCAGCCCAGAGTGACATTCTGTATCCATACACCTGCATTCATATAAGTTCAGATGATGATGTTGATTTGGCGTATTGATGCTCAAACTGATGCGTCAACATCTTGATAGGTTTGTCCTTGTGATAGCAACGTGCATAACAGCATACAGAACAAACCTGTCCATGTGGATGCTTTGCCTTCTTGGCCCAGGTGTGATGGGGCTGATAAGCACCCATCGCAATCTCTGTATCTCTTGAACCAGCCATTGATCGTTGGTTAATGTTGGCAGAACCCAATATCACGTACTCATCATCTACAATCATACCCTTAGAATGTACATAAATCATGAATCGTCCATATATGTGCGAATCTGATTCCTGGGAGGAGTATAATCTCAGTTATAATAGTTCCACTAAATTGCTTCTAAATTGATTACATGTGAGAAGACTCAGCCACAAAGATTACACTGTATTAGATCGAAAGGGAGTTGCAGTACGTATATCCTAGTACTAACATTGGAGATGAATGTATAGTATGATTAGATATACCTTGACATCAGCAGCAAAACACCCTGGTGACCGTCTCCTAGTTGTACGTTCAACAAAGGAGTGTTCAGGGTGCATTACTTCAGGTGGCTTCTCTCTATTTCCAAGACAATAGAAATTCAGATAATCCGTTGGACGAGCCTCCTCCATTTGACACGACTTCAGTTCTTCAGCAATTATTTTGTACATCATTTGCATCGTCATTGACTACAATTAAATGAAAACATTTTTTGAAGTTTAAATTAGCAGTGCAGATGGTGTATGCGAAGAACATGCATGAAAAGAACAAGAACTTCTATACATGACATGGACAGGCATATGAATTGAACTTGCATTAATGTATCTCACTGATGGACAAGTAAATTATCAATCTAGATCAGCTGCTGCCTAACCTGCCAATAAAGGATTTGTTGTACAGCTGCAGACTTGGGATCACCTTCTGGCCACATTGGGATAACAACGTATACAGAAAATCGCTCCTGTGCTCTGATTTTGCTGGCAATTTTTAGTGCCAGTTCCATTGGGATACGATTGTTCGCGTCTATTTAAGATAAGAATTATATTTTAATTAAGAAGCTAAAAAGGAAGAGGAGAAACAGAATACTATGATTTATACAAAATTACAATTAAATGTGAAAAGTTTAAGTAGAAGAAATTACATCAACTATCAGATAAATGCTACGATTCTAAGCAAAAACGCTATCTGAACATAATTGTCGTAAATTTCTTTTACCTATCGCTCCACTCGTTTTATTGTCAAGTAGATTGGCACATTAATTCTGAAAAAAAATGAAATTGTTAAAGGACACCATACCTGGTTTTCTTTCTTTGCAGTCCCAGGCATACGATGAACCAATGAAGTACTGATTTTCGATGTATATGAAGTGGTGTGCAGATCTTATTGCCTGTATGTAAGCCATTTGAATGCTCCTGTCTATAGCCATATGTTTTTCAAATGCTAGGTTCTGCACAGAAGTAAGTTCTTTAGCTTTTCATATAAAGAAGGAAACTCAATAAGCTTTTGTGGATGTGCAAAACCAGCTGCACAAGCAATGGGATTCAGATATATAATTAACGAGGAAAACAAGATCACGTACCTTTTCTGCTGCTGCATGAGGACCCTGGGGAAATCCTTTCGCTGAACCTGAATCTATCGATCTGAAAATCTGGCAACAAAAAAAAAAGAGCATGTTTTAGCCACCTTGAGCATATAGTTATGCAGAAAAGTCCATCTTCAAGTGAGGAGTTCATAGTTATTGGAAACAGAAAGTGAAATCTTTCATAACCTGCACATGCCAGTTTTCGGTATCATCTTCTTCACAGACTTGCAATGAAGGGTCACCCTCTTCACCACTTTTAGGTGGGCTAGTTATCCATGAAATGTGCTCTATATCTATCAAGGCATCATCTCGCCAAGGCGATGTTTTTTTAAACTGCTTTCCAAATATCCAGTCGGTGGCTCTTCTCCACCTTTGTTCAAAGTTTTTAAGCACATCATAAGCAGCTGCACCTTCTATTTTGCAGTGCAAATCATGCCATGGTTGTCGTGGAGCCGTCACTCCAGACTATTGAAATCGCAAATGGACTCTGTTAACTTGTGAAATAAGAGTCTCAGATTTTCGAAATCATCACATCACTAAGAAAATATAAAGAGTTTCTTACAGGAAAGCTTTTGTTGTAGTAATCACCCTCGAAAACTTTTTTATAATGAAATAATCGATGCTCAGGTGTATCATAGCGTCCATCTGTGAGATCTAGACCTCCAATGAATGCAGTTATCTTTCTCTTGTTGTCACTGCCTTGCATGTCCACAATCACACATTTCTGATGATGAGAAAATATAGTTCCGACAACCTGATCAAGGAGCAAGGAAAGAATTCTGTCACATGGATGACAAGTACTGCCTACTAGCTACGCAGATATAATTGTCTGAGAAAGATTTGGCGAATAATAGCTGAAAAATACTCCAAGAAGAAAAATACTGAATAATCTACAGCTAGAAACACATACATGTTGCTTAATGAAGCTAAGCTTATCACTTGCATAACGAGGAGCCAGCGTACAAATAACAGTTGAGTCCTTGAAAAACTTCCGAATTTCTTCATCATGAGTACCCATCACTCCTTTCTGCATAGAAGTTAATGAATGGATCAGCACACTCATGTGACAGCGATGTCAGCATCCTAAACGAATGCACTATATATTTATACTACAAAAATGAAGGTTCTAGCTTTCTCTGTAATCAAAATGAAGAACCAGAATACTCACCGTCTTAAGGCACACTTTTCTTTGAGAAGTCCTATCATCCCAGACCAACAACAGCACCCTCACCCCTTCTCGCGACTTGTGCTTTAATAACTCTCCAAGAGTCGATTCCCCTCCACGTGGCAGTTTCTTAGTACCCTCCCTCACCAATCTTACCTTGTCATGTATTGACCATCCCATCAAATACACCATATGACGTGCCTCTAATATCGCGTGGCATATATCCTCCCAACACTTGTTATGCTCAAACTGCATATTATCATCAAGCTCAATTTCAGGCAGCAACCCATCAGTCACATGAGCATCTTGGTATAGCGTCACCCTTCCACCTCGTCGCAAAGGAAAGTAACTTTGCTTCAGTTCAAGATCTCCCTCATCACCTTTCAAATAAATCGGGTTTTTGTCACAAGGAGTGAATTTCATCTCCAAAAGGAGAGCAGTATTGCGCTTAGGAGTTTTCCCAGATGATCCAATCACATCAAACCAACGTTTGAGCTGCTCACCGGAGGCAATCTCCATTGCTGATATATTGGCAATGCCGATGTGATCAGCACCAAACATATCATGGTCCTTCACATGGAACTCAACCTGCTAGGTTAAATAGTGGAATTTTTCAGCTCTAAAAAGTAGACTAAATTAGGTTAATTGCTCAGGGTAAAAAATCCAACTCAAAGAGGAAAAACCTAGCTACCTAGCAATTACTTACAGTTACCGAAGGAAATTAGACTACTGTCTGGTAAATAAACACTGAATCAATAACAATGTACATTCATCTTAGTTAATTCACCAATCTCACAAGTACCAGGACTACATTTTCAATTCAGCAATAAATTAAACAGTTCGAAACAGGACACAGAGCTAGTTCAATCAATCATAAGTTACTAGAATCTCAAATTAAAGGTAAATGTGACCTGAGAAACTCGATGAGCTAGCGGAATATTCATGTGTTCGTTCCATTCTGGATTCTGAGAGTTGGTTTTGACCTGAGTACGGGCAACACAGGCACCTGCTAGAGTAACCTTGACATATGGATCGCTGGTGATGCGTTTACTGACGACTCTCTTGCGGTGTGAGTGTGTTTGCTTCGAATCGTCATGGGAATGTCTGCGGAAGTTGAGGGCCGAGACACAGCGGCGAAACTGCTCGGAGAACAAGTCCATGTTGGGAAGGTTCCGGGCTCGAATGATTTTGAGGTCCAGGTCTCCATGGAGATAAATAGGACTGATTTCTTCTGCTTGCTCATCATCATTTTCACCCATTGTGTTCAAGTAGCTTCCTCTGTTGTGGTTTTAGCTTTCTCTCTTTAGCTCACTCTTTTGGTCATTTGGGGGGAAATCTCTTTCCTTTTCAATTTTTTTTTTACATACAGAATGTATTTTAATGGTAAAACAGTCTAAACAGAGAAGGTGTTTCTTCATTTTCCAAGGTTCTTTTACACTCTCATGCCTATAAATTTGAAATATAATTGAAGGGGATTTCGTACTATCCGAAGCTTAATATAACCGATGTTTAAGCCAAACTAACATTTGGTGGAAGCCCAATACTGATGAACCCACCCGTATATCAGCAGCATATGTTTTCAGGTGTATCTATTTTCTGGAAAACAACCACTTGACTATAAACTACATCTATGTATAAGTACGTACGTCTGTCTTTTAATAATAATGAATCATGAAGGGGCAGTATTCGAGGAATGAAAGTAGACTAGTTTATTTTTTTTTTGTTCTGTATGTCTGTCTACATAGTGTTGAGTGCCAGAGCATGTTATGAGATACATCAGTACACAGTCATAACTCATAGAGATATAGCTGAAATGTGCAGTGGCTTTTATGTTAAAGAAATCTTACTTTGTCTCTTACAGGTTCTGGGAGTAGTATTTTACTCATAGGGTATACAAAAAGACTAATCCTTGTCTTTCCCACATATCTCTGTCTTATAGCCTTTTCCTCAGGTAATATCTCACAAAGATTGAGATATTTGGATAATGACACTCAAACTAACAATTTCTGTATTACTGAAATCTAAAGCACAGATGTTTTGCTCTAAGCCTTTCAAGTAAAGTTCAGTGCAAAAAATGGAAATTAGACAAAGCTATTACCTTGGTGCAGGCGTATCGATCTACCCTTGGTTGCTCCAAGAATATCCATGTATGTTCGACTCGAGCCATTCTTCACGTCTAATGAAGTTATAACAGATTTCGTGCCTCTACGTTTCAACGGAATGTCCCGAGATCAAGTATCAATAACAGAAACAAAGGTGATATAGAGCATTGTCGCGATATTGAGTTTCAAAATGCATTAATGCGTATTATATTTCTTTTGGTAAAAGAACCATACAAGGAAATTGTAAGTTACAGGTATACTCTTTGAAGGTTCTATTCACATGTAAAAGCTCTGTGCAGTGTGCTACATTGATCATTTATCCATCTCCCTTCTAGGGACATGGAAAAGTCTGTACAGGACTAAGGATATGACTTATAATCTAAGCTTTATGTAGTTAAAGCATCAGGTAGATTGTTCGAAGCCCCCAGTATCTTACCACCAACATCAGGGAAGGTTTCATGTCCAGGTAAAGATTTCACCTTTCCATTAGCTTCCACCAGAATTGGATATTTAAGAAGATGTCCTTCCAAGGGATCGTTGTACTCCTCAGCTGTGTATCTCTTCCAGTTATCTTCTGCAACTCCGTTCACTTTCCTCACACATTCCAAATTTTCTGGATCCTTGAAGCAATCCTCAAGCATTCCCAGGTGCTCTGCCCAAAGTGACATTCTATATCCATATACCTGCATTTTCATATAACATCAAATTATTTTTATTTGTTTGAAACGGCAAAATTATTTTAACACACCTTCATATAACATATGAATCATAATGTGAGGCTAGTATGGACGAATTCTAATGTGACCGTGCTATAGAAATAGAGTACAAATGTACAATATAACTTGTATAACCAACCTGGCCATGTGGATGTTTCATCTTCTTGGCCCATGTGTAATGGGGCTGGTAAGCACCCATTGCAATTTCTGTATCTCTTGAACCAGCCATGGAACGTTGGTTAATATTGGCAGAACCCAATATCACGTACTCGTCATCTACAACCATCCCCTTTGCGTGTACATAGATCATAAATCTTCCGGATTTTTGTGAGGCTGATATCTATCAAATTAAATATTTCAAATAAATTCAATGGCATGTGGCTTATGGAAATGAGTGAGAACTTGAAGTACAGTATGGTGGAATATCTATAGCCCAGAACAAACATAGAGTTTCATATAGACAACACAGTGCTTATCCTGCCTTCTAACATTATCCACCAAATCAAAAGTTCCATGTTTAGCAACTTCGTGATTTAATTGATGGGTGAGTTAGTAGTAGATAGTACTTGTCAAATAATTTGAAAGAACATAGATGAGATATTTACTGTATTTCCACTAGAAGAGGGTGAGCAGCCATTCATATTTCTTTCTTCTGAGACTTTTTCCCTGTTTCCGAGACAATAGAAATTCAAATAGTCGGTCGGATGAGCATTATCCAATTGAGCAGACTTCAGCTCCGCAGCAATCAATTGGTACATCATTTGCATTGTTTGGTACTACAAGAGTAAATTGACGAAGTTTAAATATCAATGTCTTGTCTTGCATGTGACAAACAGGAAATACAAAATTATTATGATATGGAAAATGAGCATTAGACATTGTCACTTATAGGCCACATTACCTGCCAGTAAAGGATTTCTTGTACGGACAGAGAATCAGGAGCACCCTCTGGCCACATTGGGATAACGACATATACAGTGAACCGCTCCTTTGCTCTGATTTTGCTGACAATTTTTAACGCAAGTTCCATTGGTATTAGATTGTCCGCACCTAAGAAAAGGTAAAAAAGAATGTACAATCATCTTCATCTTCCCAATCTGATACTGATTACAATGTGCTTCAGTAATGCCTTAACAATATTGAAACAAAGGTGCATGATACAATCAAATCAAAGTGAAATCATGAATATATATACCAGCATCTTTGTATGAGGGCCAAGCATAAGAGGAACCAAGGAAATATTGGTTCTCAATGTATATGAAGTGTTGGGCAGATCTTATTGCTTGGATATAGGCCATCTGAATGCTCTTGTCCACCACCAAATTTTTCGCTACAACTAGGTTCTGCAAAAAAAACATAAACAATGACTTCCCTGGGCTTTTTGCAAACCACGAGTTATAGATTGAAAGTGTATGGTGCATGTAAACTAGCCGCATAGAAAATTGAAGTTCGAACGAGTACTTGTTCCGCAGCTGCATGGGCATTTTTGGGAAATCCTTTAACTGATCCTGAATCAATAGATCGGAAAACCTGTATGAACACAAGTTCTAGCTTTAGCTCCATTAAAAAAAAGGTAGAGCAACCTAGGGAAACATTAACAATCGGTGGAGGGTAGAAGAAAGGCGTAGATTTAAAACCTGAACATGCCAATTTTCATGATCATCTTCCTCGTTTACCCACAATGATGGATGGTCATTTGGAACAGACTCGGAAGGACTAATTATCCATGAAATGCGTTCAATCTTTATCAAGGAATCCTCATGCCAATGTGATATTCTTTTAAATCGTTGTCCTAGCTCCGACCATTTAGTGGCTTTCCTCCACCTTTGCTCAAAGTTCTGGAGCACATCATAAGCAGCAGGCCCTTCTATTCTGCAATGCAGATCATGCCATGGTTGTCTTGGGCCCTTTACTCCTGGCTATTTGGAATTAACATGAAGTGTTGGTATGCTTCTAAGTCGAGATAATATTTCATGAATGCCAGTCTGCTTATCAACTAAACCAAATCTATTGCACTTATGCACTATTGACAGAGTGAGATTTCTTACCGAAAGAGTTGGATTGTGGAAATCATCTTTAAAGACAGTGTCAAGGTCAGTAAATAGTCGGTGTTGAGGTGTATCATAGCGACCATCACATAGATCTAGACCACCAAGGAATGCAGTGATCTTTCGGTTGTTGCCACTGCCTTGGGTGTCCACAAGTACACACTTTTGGTGATGAGTATATAGCGTTCCAACAACCTAAGTACAAGACAACAAAATAGATTCGGAGTTACTTCAATTGAACTGCAACATAGATGACAGATCTTTCTGAAATTAATGTTTAATTCCCTATCTTCTGTGATCAAGCTTGTGAGGATAGATTATTACTAATTTACATTTTAGAAGTTTTCAAACATAAAATCAACTTTTCTGGTATAACTGCAAGTAGAACAAGTCCTTGTTCAAAATAGTTCTTAGTACATTTGAGTTCAAGTTAAATTAAGCAACTGCTGTACAGGGCAGATTGGCCAGAATACTCCGGTGAATATTGCAAAACATCATACCTGCTGTTTAAAAATGCTAAGCTTACTGCTTGCATATCGAGGGGCAAGAACACATGTAACCGACGAGTGTTTGAAAAACTTCCTAGTTTCTTCGTCATGAGTTTGCATCACTCCTGCCTGCACGAAAAGATATGAATGATTCATAAATGTTTATCTAAATACGAAAGTGTGATCTGAACTCTAAAGCAAACATCCCAGCGTAGTGCCTATAATAGAACTTCTCAAGACAGCAATTCTCACCGTATTGATGAAGAATTTGTTGTGGGAAGTCTTATCGTCCCAAACCAATAAGAGCACTCTCACTCCTTCTTGCGACTTGTACTTCAACAATTCCCCAAGAGTCAGATCCCCACCACTTGGCAATGGTCGGGTAGGCTCCCTCACCAGCTTCACCTTGTCGTATATCGACCATCCTACTATATACACAAAATGATGTGCCCCTAATATGGCGTGGCATATATCCTCCCAACACTTACCATGCTCAAAATTTGTATTGTTCTCTAGCTTAATCTCCGGCAGCATCCCATCAATAACATGAGCATCTTGGTAAAGTGTCAACTTCCCACCATGCCGTAAAGGAAAATAACTCGCCTCTAGTCCACGATCTATCTCTAACCCTCTAGAATACATCGGGCTGATGTTACAAGGATAAAACGTCATCTGCAAATGGACGGCAGAATTCGGCTTGGGTGGCTTCCCCAAGGATCCTAGCACCGGAATCCATTCGTCAATCATCTGTCCGGAGGCAATCTTCTTTGCTGATATGCTAGCAATGCCGATAAGATCAGCACCAAACATGTCATTGTCTTTCACTTGGAAATCAACCTACATTTATTCCCCAAAGAACACATAAACAACAATATTATCACCGTAATCATCTAGCACGTTGAACGTTCCGAAATTAATCACCTAATTTGATCATTATCAAGCAATTAATGCTTCATTGCACAGGTTAACTCAATAAATCACACATTGATTATTTAATATTTATGTATACAACATTCAAACAGAGCAAAAACCTGAGATTAATGATTCTATAGCTGAGAATTAACTGATAAAAAGGACGCAATTAATGAATTCATCGATCACAAGTTAGCTCAATGGATCACGAATCTAATCAATGCAGATTGCAGAAGGTACAATCTCTGGAGATGAATTTCGCACAAATTACTTTACAAGAGGTTCGAAACAGAGGAGTTGAAATCGAAAACCGAAATTCGATCGATTAAGACGAACCTGAGAAACAGGATGAGCTATGGGGATTTTGAAATGCTCATTCCAAACCGGATTCTGCGAATTTGAAATCACCCGAGTCCGAGCAACGCGAGCTCCAGCTAAAATAACGGTGACATAAGGATCGCTGGTGATGATATTACGCCGGTGATGATGATCGCGCCTTTTCCTGTTAGCAAAAGGTTTCCGGCAATCGAACGCCGTGAAGCAGCGCCGAATTCGCTCGGAAACGAGGTCCATATTCGGCAGGTCACGAGCCTCGATGATTTTGAGGTCCAGGTCTCCATGGAGGTAAACGACCTCTTCTTCGCTATCTGACATTTTGAGCTGTAATTATTCGGCTGTGGCGGAGTACTGGTGCTGTTTAGCAGTTTGGGTGTCTCCGCCGCAGCCAACGGCGGTGCAGGTGGCGGATTGAATGATGTTCCGGTTGTGGCGAACTTTTCGACGGTGGTTTAGCGTTTGAGCGTTATGGGAATATTATTTCTTTTCTTATTTGTGATTAGAATATTGGGACACGTGGTTGACGGTGATTGGGGGTTAAAGTTATGGAAGTGGACACGATTCGGCAAATTTTAGGGTTCGTATCGGTTAAGCCTTTAACAGTTTAGTATCTAGAAAAATGTAATTTTGTTGCGGATTTAAGAATGCAGAATTAGTGTTGAAGCAAGTTGATCAGAAATGGGGAAGTGGATAGATCCAGATGCTTCCTTTTGAAAAGTTTAAGCTTTTGGGATTAAGATTTTGGGCTATAAAAAGGAGGGAGAATTATGGAATAATCACACGTTGACGTGGGATTAGTTGACTGATTAGGGATTTGGTTGGTAGTTTATCAGTTCATTATGTTATAATAACCGCAAAATGACGACTTTAGCTTGGGGTTTCTTCATTCCTTTGATTGGAGTTTTGCATTTGACTTGTGAGTTGCATTCCTAAGCATGCTCCACCTTGTTTTTTCTGTTAAAACTATCGAAATATTGGATATTGAAAAAGTAATCATATATTTCTACTACTCCGTCTTGCAAATTACAACCAATTAATAATGCCACATTTTATTTTGGATGTTTTTTTAATAATATTTAATAAGTTTTGCAACTTACAACCAATTAATAATGCCACATTTTATTTAGAATGTAATATTTAATAAGTTGGGTATAATGTTGGTGAATAGTGTACTAGTATCAATGGGTTTTTTTTATGGTTGTTGATGATTACAAATTGAAGAAGATATTTAAGGAGCGGAATTTATTAATGAGTTTCAACGTAGTCGAAATTATTCTTACAAATAGCCAGAGGAGGAGAAACGAATAAGGAGAATAAAAGGGCAAAATTTTAAACAAAACAGAAAATGAAGAATAAAACAAGACGAGCTCGAGCTCGAGTTTTGAAACTCGGTCGATCTCGAGCTCGAGCCACTGACATGCAGTTCCTTAGCGAGCCGAGCTCGTAAAATGCTCGACTCGTGTACCGACCTAATGAATGCATTATGAATTACGATGATGTTGATTTCATGAATTGATTGATATAAGGCAGCTCAAAACTATAATGTTTACTTTTTTTTCTTCTTCTTATCTGGTATGGAAAGAGTTGTAGGAATAAAACATATTCCTACAATGGGATGCACCTGGACTTGGTGTCCTAGAAAAGGTGAGCGAAGTATTTGAGAAGTGTAAGTGTAAGTAATCGAATAAGTATTATTAATTTTATTTTAACA
>JAYMSL010003779.1:0-11943 GCA_036897195.1 Plantago coronopus | reverse complement strand
ATTAATTTAAAGTAATGTTCTTAATTTTTTTTTTTTTTTTTTTTGCAATTAGTTGTAATGTTTCGACTTTTCTAAAAATAAACATATCACCCAAGAATTTCCTCATAATTAATATTACAAAAGTATTTACAAGTAAAAACGTTTTTTTTTTTTTGGTGGCTAAGAATGCTTAAAAAGTGCTGTGTTTCATCCAGTACTAAAAACTATTCTGTATTTCTGGTCATTACCATCAATGAAATTATGTTTCCCTCGAAAAAGAATGCTTAAAAAGTAAATTACATTAAGTCTTGAACTAGTAAATAAGAAATAGCAGGCGGGGCTTCTTTCTTCCACAAGTCTTCTTCACTCCAGGCTTCTGGGTGTCTTGCAATCCAGTTAGCTACTTCATTAGCTGTACGAGGGATCCAATTGAGCTTAGCTTTCCAATTCCGAGCCAAAAGACTTCTACAGTCCTCCACGAGGCTACTCAGGTCCGGTGGGCTTTTTTTTTTTTTTTTTGTAGTTAGTAAGTGGTTAAGTGGTTATAGTGTTGTATTCATAAATTTACAGTTTTACCGACTATCCATATTTAAGTTTGGCGTTTTGATTATGTGAGCTACAATTTTGTCTCGGTTTTTTTTTTCCAAGTACGAATTTGTCCATATTATTTCATCAAACCCGCCTAAAATAAATGTGTTTCAACTCAATACTAAATACTAAGTATATCATATACATACACTATTTGTATTGGAGTGAAATAAAATAGTCACAGGTCCATAATTCATGGATAATTTGTTATGTCATTAGTCACAATTTTAAATGTAATTATTTTTATTTCTTAGTATTGATGTCTAACAAGTCTATTGTTTTTAGTACCCAAATTATGCAAGAGTGCTAGTTTTACCATACTAAATCATGGTAAATGTACTTATTTCATTTGTTTAGGACTTTCGTAATAATTATCTATAGTTTTTTAGTACCTCGACTTATGGAGTACTAATTTTACAGTACTAATAAATGTGCAGTACTTATTTTATTAGCACTAATATCTATTATCAGGATATAACTAGCTATTAATTAAAACTATTTTTATTATGTTTTTAAATGTGTTTAATGAAATACTAAATCTATAGACGATTTAGATGAAATATTGTGTCAAAATTTGTATTTAGAAGATACTCTCCCATATATCGGGAAGTTTTTTTTTTTTAAACGGCAAAGTATTACAAACTAGGAATAGGTACTATCAAGTTAATATTAGTAGTGTCTACCAAAGCTCGAATCCCAATCCTCCTACTTACAATGATTTTAAATTTTTTACTCAACCACTGGACCACCTTATGACTCCTATATATCGGGAAGTTAATGCTATTACCAACAACCAACACAATATCAAGACTGGGAAGTGCACTTTTTTATGAAGCGGAGAGCCCACCTGGTTTCGTTTTGTTCCGGCCTCCCCGACTGATGAATCACATGAACTTCTTTTGTATGTTTCAGATATAGCCCCGACTTGACTATGTCTGATTCTTAGTACTATAAAACTAGTGGAAGTCTGGAACTGTAGTAATTAAGGTCAAATACTCAAACTCAAACTCCTTTGTGTTTTCGTAACTTATTAAAGAACTCTTTTTTTTAAAAGCTTGGAGTTTTGAAATAACGCATATGGTTCAAGAGGAAATTTCCCTAGATAACACAAAATGACAAAAACAAAAGAAAGCCTGTAATATTCTAAACAACGAAGCACAATACAAATTTCTGCCAAAATAGAGGGCTGAACTGCAATTACGTTATGTCTTATTTTCCCGCCAAAAAATGCTTCTTTACTATCCTGCTCCCGCTTCAGTTTGCCGCCATTCCAAACCTAACCCATTTCTCCCCCTTTCTGCATCTAGACTCTCCGCCACTCAGTGTATCTCTCGCCGACGCCATGAACGACTTCGATTTCGCAAAAGACAAAGGTAAGTAGCAATTTCAGTCACTGTTTTGCACATATCTACGGATTTTCTTTCACATTCGATTTAGGTTGATTGTTTTTTTTTTTTCATTTTCCTGCAATTTGCAGAAATCGCGAAAGATTTCCTCACGAACTTTGCAGATCCTAATGGTGAATCGAAGTATCTAAACATCCTTGTAAGTTTTCCCTACTAAATCTATGGCATTGAGCTACCAACAACTGAATAACTGAATTCGGCAATGTTTGCATTTTGCAGCAAGATGTAGCCAATCGAAAGGGTAAAGCCATTCAGATCGAGGTCGAGGACTTGGTTGATGTAATACGTTTCCCCTTTGACTTCATTTTGCTTGTTAGCTGTACTTTAGCATTTCTCTGATTTTAGGTTTTGTTGTTGTTGGGAAATAGTATAAGGACCTGGATGAGGACTTTCTAAGGCGAGTGAGTGAAAATACTAGGCGTTATATTGGAATATTTGCGGATGCTATTGACGAACTGATACCGGAACCGACAGAGGTGATTCCGGATGATGATGGCGACTTTTTTATGACTCAAAGGGCTGATGAAGGAACTGATAATGCCAATGGTACTGACCCGAAGAAGAAGATGCCTCCTGAGATCAAGAGATTTTTGTAAGATTCAAAAAACTATTTTTATGCTTTTATGAAGGGAATTAGGAAGAAATGGCCCTACTCTTATGAAATAGCCTTGTTATGTTAAAATTGTTATACATAGTTTGCTCTCAGTCAACTACAGAATATTGGTTTCATAATCTTGCAAGTTGTTATTAAAGTGGTCAAATGTTTATGATATTATACATGTCTTGTCTAATGGACTTCAATCTAGGAAAAAGCTTGGTGCTTTTTCTTACATTGATAGGTTGTATCTGTCTAATGATGCTACCTGTTGTGCCACTCTTTATGGATCTGCTACATTTGAGAGTTTTGTAATTTATTCCGTGGAAACATGATTTTTATGAAGAATGCAACATATTTCTGCGAAAAAGCAACTTACGTTTTCCCTTTTTTGTGAAACCAGTGAAGTTTATATCAAAGCATCACCCAAAGGGAGACCCTTCACAATTCGGGAGGTCAAAGCTGCATATATTGGACAGTTGGTGAGGTTATCTGGTATTGTCACGCGTTGCTCAGATGTCAAACCACTGATGCAGGTCGCTGTGTATACGTGCGAGGAATGTGGAAACGAAATCTATCAGGTTGTTTGTTTATCTCTGCTTAGCTTCGATATCTGTACTACCGTCTTATGTTTCTACTAATTATGCAATTGTATGTGTGACAGGAAGTAACTGCTCGAGTCTATATGCCTCTATTTGATTGCCCATCACAGCCGTGCTATATCAACCGTACAAAAGGGACCCTTATACCCCAGCTAAGAGCATCCAAGTTTTTGAAGTATCAAGAGGTTTGCAATGTGTATTGATTTGTCTTCTGTTGATTTATCAGTCGAAATAGGTTTCTAACTTTGCATATGTTTCAGGCCAAGATTCAGGAATTGTCTGAGCATGTACCTAAAGGTCACATCCCACGTATGATGACTGTCCATTTTAGGGGAGAGCTCACAAGAAAGGTTAGTTATAAGGTTCAGCTTTTGGTGTTATGAGTAACTTACTTATATATTATGAGAAATAATAAATAAATAAATTTCCCCTACATAATGCTAATCTACACTATGATGCTAGAACCCTATATCTCTATAAATGCAGTGGTAATATCCAAGCAATTTACTAGTTGTACTAGATATGAGCCTGAAACTGAGTTTCTGTTTTAATGAAATTGAAAAGTTATCCTAAACTTGGTACATTGTTGTCGTGAACTATAGATTCTAACACTTTCCAGAAAGGCTCTATTTGCATGCTAAAGAAACTATATGCCATGACAAATTTAGGACATGGTGATTGTGTTCTGTACTTTTTTTCTTAACAATGATTATTATTCTTAACAAGTATCTCTATTTAAACCTAGCTACATTAAGTCTTATCGCAGAAGCACTGGAAATTTTATTACGGCCAATCTTCATTCATTTACTATCAGAATATGTTAGAGCATGTCTACCGTTGTGCTACTTTTAGGTATCAATGTGTATGTGTATAATGCAGGTTGCTCCTGGTGACATCGTGGAGTTGTCGGGTATATTTTTACCAATGCCTTACACTGGATTCAGGGCAATGCGGGCTGGTTTGATTGCAGATACATACTTGGAGGCGATGTCTGTCAACCATTTCAAGAAAAAATACGAAGAGTAGGACATTTTGCTATAATCATCTGTTTAATGTTACTCGTACTTGTTTACTTAAACATTTAATTTATTTTCTAGAGGAAGTGGCTTTTAAACCTGATATACTTTCTTAGTCTTTTAGGTTTTAGCTCACCAGCAGCTGAAATAGTTAGAGTGTTAAAGACCTATTATGCCATTTCATATCTCACTCAGAAGCACATTAATGAAAATAGAAATTATCGTGTCTGCTAGTTATACCTTATCCTGGGTGATATTAATTCGGTTATCTCAATTGGATTACAATGATGTAAAAGAAACAAACACTAGTGGTTTGTACATGAAAAACATTTTCCACTTAATCGAACAGCGCATTGTTATATCATTGAACTGATTGATAAATTTTGATTGCAGTTATGAACTGAGAGGGGATGAGGAAGAGCAAAATGCTCGCCTGGCTGAGGATGGTGATATCTATAACAAATTAGCACGATCACTGGCCCCTGAAATTTTTGGTCATGAAGACATTAAAAAAGCCCTTCTGCTTCTCCTAGTTGGTGCTCCTCATCGAAAGTTAAGGGATGGAATGAAGGTAAACATATGGAGATGTTTGTATTACTAGTTTTGGATTTTCCTAGAGGATAAAAACTGACAATCTGACACAATTGGTGATGCAGATTAGAGGAGACCTACACATATGTTTGATGGGTGATCCTGGTGTTGCGAAAAGTCAGCTACTCAAACACATTATCAATGTTGCACCAAGAGGTGTGTATACGACTGGCAAAGGAAGCAGTGGAGTTGGTCTGACTGCAGCAGTGATGAGAGATCCTGTAACTAATGAGATGGTTCTGGAAGGTGGTGCACTGGTAAGCGTTCTTCACGAAAACTTCTACATTTCCTTTTTTTTAAGTAAAAATTAGTAAAAAATCCTCTCCTCCAATGATGGTTTCAGGTACTTGCGGATATGGGTATATGTGCCATTGACGAGTTCGATAAGATGGACGAATCAGATCGTACAGCCATACATGAAGTAATGGAGCAGCAAACTGTTAGCATTGCTAAAGCTGGCATTACTACATCCTTGAATGCACGAACTGCAGTGCTTGCTGCTGCTAATCCTGCCTGGTATGCATTTATAAACTCAGCACAGTTTTTTATGTGGCTCAAAAGTTAAAACTTGAGTCTTATTCGTTCATGGCACTTCTTATCCGTCCTGACTCATTAGCTATGATGGTTTTATTTCTTCGACCATGTGTATAATGACTAGATCTCTCTAAAGGCCAAGTATTTGATGGTTTCTAACTTTCTTTTTGTGTTAAAGGGGAAGATATGATTTAAGAAGGACACCAGCTGAGAATATCAATCTCCCCCCAGCCCTTCTATCAAGATTTGATCTTCTGTGGTTGATCCTGGACCGAGCTGATATGGATACTGATCTTGAAATGGCTCGGCATGTTCTCCACGTTCACCAAGCAAAAGAATCTCCAGATCTTGGTTTTACTCCTATTGAACCCACTGTGCTTAGGTAAACTTGCCTGAATATTTTGGTCCATTTGATTTTTTAGTTGGGACCTTAGGGATGGCTTAATCACCCACATTATGAACAAGTACTTCAGATAACCCGAAAAGTAATTTGTATCTCTCACACTGCACATTTGTGTCTGAATTATGGCTGAGGATAATTGTACACACCTTGACCTTTACATATCTTGGCTACCAGGGCATACATTTCAGCATGCAGAAAGCTGTCTCCTACTGTACCAAGGGACTTGGAGGAATATATAGCAAGCGCATATTCCAGTATCAGGCAGGAGGAAGCCAAATCCAGTACTCCTCACTCTTATACTACAGTTCGAACTCTTCTCAGCATTCTTAGGATATCAGCTGTAAGTTTTGATATTCTCATTCTTCTGATATTATCTGGTAATGCCTTTGCCAATAGAAAAACAAGTTTGTGAACATTTACTTGATCTGTCTCTCGATATTCCTAGTAAGACAGGTATTGTATGACGGAGGCATAATCCAGTGTTTTATATTCCTTTCAGGCCCTGGCAAGACTGAGATTTTCCGATGTAGTAGTTCAGAGTGATGTTGATGAAGCACTCAGATTAATGCAAATGTCGAAGTTTTCTTTGTACTCTGATGACCGTCAACGATCTGGCCTAGATGCAATTTCAGATATATATTCTATCTTACGTGACGAAGCTGTAAGAAGCAACAGGCTGGATGTGAGTTATGCTCGCGCTCTCAATTGGATTTCCAGAAAGGTTAGTTCATCTAAAGCTGTTGGGATTTTATTGCAATTTTGAAAGCCACCCAGTTCCCAGTTGATAGAGAGGTTTCAATGAAATTAGTTCACTAGAAACTAATGTTGAACCTCTATGCAGTGTTTTCAGAAGATAGAAATAAACCCTAAAGCAGTCTGTTACCTAAACTACTTACTAAGCAGTCGACTTTTCAAATGGGATTCACATTAAGCATTCTTGCAGATCCCGTCTTATGTAAGGCTGTCAAATGGCGAAATTTTGATACTTAAGTTAACTGTCCATTTTGGACCTAAACTAAACCTGCACGGAATCACTTACTATTGTACCAAATCATCCAGGAAATAGAATAGTTACAAGTTACAGACAGAATCTATCTTGGCTTAGAAGTCTAAAGTCTAGACTATTCTAAATCTTGCTTAGTCCATGACGTGCTATCTGTCAAAGGGTTTATGAGCACAATGTTGCTAATCTGCTAATTGTTGTCTACAGGGATATAGCGAAGCTCAGTTAAAACAATGCTTAGAGGAATATGCAGCCTTAAATGTGTGGCAGATCCATCCAAACACATTTGACATCCGGTTCATTGACGTGTAAGTCATGTCTGCTGTCGCATTAGCTGGACGTTTGTTTGCAACAATTGGAGCAAAAGAGTTTGGCGCTTCTGCCCTGCAAGGTGAATAGTTGAATCCTCTGCTACTGTGCTACTGTAACATTTTTATTAATTAAAATCGTATTAGGTGGCGTGAATAGCTCTAAATGCTGAAGAATTTGGTATTTGTAAACTCTTCTAACCATTTAAGAGATGCAATTATTTACTGATATGCTGAATCCAAGAAACTTTTATTCTTTAGATAACGCGATAACATTTTTTCGGGAAGGAGAACCGAAAACTGTTATAAAATGAACATGATGAAGAAAGGGGATAATAATAGGAGCAGAAAAGTTAAGATAGATTATGTCAATGTTGAGTTGTCATTTGGGACCCAAATGCAGCAAGGAGGATGAATCCTAATCCTATATACTCTACTACTACTACTGCTACTATCTAGTTATCTACTCAGTTTTTATATAGATAGTCTGTAATGTGACACGATTGCATATTTAGGCACCATTGCAGTCTGAGGAAGCTACTTCACACGTTTCCTTACTTTTATTGATTGGTCTGGATTAATATAAGTCGCAGCCACATTCTGGTGCATGTGCTTGCATGTTCTTATTACTCAATTATATGACCATTTTTATCCATTCCAGCATGAAACAAACTCTAAACTATTCATCTTAACCTAATTTCAGTCATGAATTATACACTTTTCTATGCATTCCTGTTAACAACTATTCATCCAGGTCGCATATTTTAACATTAAGATTTTACTTATTCTCCATGTCCATGGGCTGAAATAGTTGTTAATCTGTGAGTTGCAATTATTTGTAGCAAGACTCGTGTTTGATTGACTGCAAGAAACAGGGCGTTGAGGAATTTTTGGGGAAAGAAGTGTTGTTTAACTGGAGTGAACAGATATATGATAATCATTTTTCCCATCTTTATCCCAACATAATGATCTAGTTTTCCCTTTTCTGTTGAGACAGATATTGTCATGCATCTAACCTTATCCTAAATTAACAATGTGCTATTAGGTGGCTGGCCTGCTGCTGTTGAAAAAGTCCCAACCCTAATGCCCTAAATTATATACCTCTGCGCCGCTCTATGATGACCATCTAATCTAACTATGGGAGCTATATAGTTAAAATTGATTCCGATACGCATAATGTATGTTATACACATTTCGATTACATTATTCTCCATCCCTTTGTTCATGGGAAAGTGGTATCGGTTTGCCTGTTGAGTCAATTTGGTTAATTGAATGCATCACTTCAAACCCCATCATTTTTTCGAAAATATCTTTATCATAGTATATTTACAATTTTATGACAATTTTGCTTTTATGTGTGTACTTTACTCTGAACTGCCCGCTACTCCCGGCTGAAACAAACATACTCTATGCTCATATATTCTACTACATTGCTCAAATTTGGTGAAATTTTGAACGAGCACAGAAAGTTATAAGATATTACGGTAATGTAACTAATATGACACCCTCAATGAACAATGTGCTTGCCCACAAGGTCAAACAAATTGTAAAGGTGTGCGTGGATTACCTCGACATGTCAAAACTCATGCACGTATGGTAGATGAGAACATGGAACAATGTTTCCTATTGATGGAACCAAGCAAGATGAAAGTAATATGTAAATGTGTATGTGGAACAATATGGTGCATTGAATTTGGAAAGTGAGAAAAGGAATAATCCAGGGTGTTGTGATGAAAGAAAGATGGTAGCAGACTAGCAGTTCATTAAGGTAGTACTCCTCCTTCTTACACAACTTTACTTATTAAAATTAACAATTAACGTGCAATTTTTAAAAAGTAAGTTAAAGTAATGAAGTAAATAAAAAATTAAGTATATAGAGGTTACAATTTAGTAATAAAGAAGTAATATTGATATTAAATTAATGTTTTTGTGCGTAAGATATATTCCTTATTTGATAAAGTAAAGTTTTGTGGAATGTCGAAAAATGAAAAGTGGGTAAAGTTTTACGGAACGGAAGTAAAGAAAGCTAACTAGAGAGGTGGTGGTGGTGGGGGTTTTGATAGGGTAGGGTTATGTAATATGTATGGTTGGTTAGCTAAGTTTGATAGTGAACCAAAAAAGAAGAATTAATCATTCATGTGGTTGCATGTGCATTGAGAGGCTGGAGAACATGCCCAAAGCTTACAACCACAGATTGGATTACTCACCTCCTCATCTTCTTACACATGCCTCCCCTTTCATTCATTCATCCATCCCACTCTCTCGGAACCTCCCATCAATACAATACCCTCATCATACTAATCAACATGTACACAACATGGTTAACCTTTTCAAAACTTTAGTATTGCTCTAAGCGTGTGTTATACAATACGTTAGAGACGTAACTTCTATACTATTATATACTGTAAATTTTGCAATTGTAAAAGTGTATGATTCTCGGCACAAAAGTATATAACTTAATCATGTTCGAAAGAAGAAACATAATATGAAGAGAAAATTTGGAAGAGAATGTTGCATCAAATTTGTAGAAACATGTGTAGCACGCAATCACTTGGTGGCCATTCCTAATGCAATTTGGATTGTAGCAAAAGGAACATGAACATAAGGTCCTACCTCAATTTTAAATAATAATTCTTGTTTGCAAGATTATCACCAACCACTTTTTAGATGTCAAATATCTATAAAAACACTCACATTGTGTCATTTCTCATTGACAACATAAACCCTAGCTAGCTAAATTTGGCAAACATCTCTCAACTCCAATAAATATCCATCTTCAACTTCCAAACATACATACAAGTACAACCATTCTCTCTACAGAAACAAACACACACCTACTTGTATAATATGGGTCGAAATTCGCAACAAGTGCCACTTCTTTCGACTCTTGAGTTTCTCATCAAAGAAAAGCGAGTTTCAATCAGTTTGAGAAGAAAACGGTCTCCTCAGATGCAAATGAACAAAAGATGCAGAAGGGTGGTTACAATGAGACGGACGCGTAGAAACCCCCCTGGTTCGACTCAAGATAAGGTTAGAACGTTGAAGAAACTGGTTCCGAATAGCGAATCCATGGGAGTAGAAAGGCTGTTCGAGGAGACAGCAGATTACATTCTGGAATTACAAACAAGAGTTAAGGTCATGCAGATGTTGGTTGGTGTATTGTCAAATAATCATGAGTGAATATATACATATATATATTTTTTCACATATATATTCTTAAAATTACATTCATTTTATGGGTCTGTTAATCTGTTTCCTTCTCTTCTGTAAAGGTCATCTCTCGTTTACCTTTGATTCTTTCTTTTTCTCTTCTTTTTTTTTTCTCGTTCTTTTTTGCATTTAGTATGTCTTGTTTGTTAAAATGATGATTATCATTGGTTGGAAGATGATGATTATTAGTACTATAGCAGCTGGCTATACAAGTTCAGCAAGCTATGGTTATTGCCCGGAAGTCAGTGGCAACCGTTGATTAATTAGCTGTCGGTCTGATCATTTGCGTAGAATGATTTGTAATTGGAGAATTAATATAAATGAATTATGGACCAGTGTATTATATGCACGCCTTTTTATAAGCTCGGATTTGTGAATACGATGGAATTATTCTACATATGGTATCATTAGCCAGCTTGGTTATATTATCCTGTGCATGTTATAGAAGCATTTTAAAAACAAATCTTATAGCAAAAGCATTTCTGACGCAGTATTGAGTTATGTCGGGTACGGGTTGAGGATAAGATAATGAAGAACTTGAGATTAAACATCACTTATTATCCACTAATTAATTATTTATCACAATTGATCAGTTATGGAATTCTCTGACTACCACAAGAGGGAGAAAAAACCTTTGGTACGATGTTGTCAGATGAATTATATATAGACTAATTTGACTTCTTTAACAAAATGAAAAATCTGCCTAATAAATAATATTTCCCTAAATAATTTTACAACCTTTCTAGACGTAATTTTGTTTTCGAATTTTAATCACAAATTACAACAAAAAAATATTAAAAAAAAGCATATAATGAAAATAATTAGGTACACTTACGTAACATAATTTTATTACATTTTATACGTTATAAACTAAGAGTAATTTTACGGTTAAAATTAAAAAAAGAGGAATTTTTTTTTTTTACACTAAAACCTTTTTGCGTTTTGACAATTTACACTACAACCTTTTTTTTTCTCCATCTCGCACTATAACCTATTTTCGATTTTCATCTTACACCATTTTTTGACAGACGTTAGTTTTTCTCCGTTAAGGCGCGTGATGTTGGGGGTACACGCGCGAAATCGTGTTTCTTGGAGAATAAAACACAAACCTTTTCCTTCCTTGTAAAAAAACACTGACTTCATTACTACTTGCCATACTTGCCATTTTTCTCATTCTTGGCATTAACGAAACCTTCAAACGCTTCAAACCCAGAATTCTCAGCTGGTTTAAGCTCACATAATCAATGTCTTGGCGAAAACGAAATGCTGGAGAGAAGGTTCCAGATGGACGAACCGCACCTGCATATGGTAATGTTCATTTTGTAAACCCTTGAGCTACTTTTTTTTGGGTATCCACAAAGAATACTTTGTTTACTACAGTTTCATACTTTATTGTTTGTCATTATGTGTTTGTTGCTTAAAAAAGTAGTAGATGTTAAAGTATTGTAGTGGAAAGGTTTTAGCTGTCCGTGGATGAGGGTTTTTAAATGTTTGTGTCTCCCGGCTGGGGCTCTGTTTTGTAGAGGTTGATATGTTTGTTGTATGGTTGGATTTTAACATGAACTTGTTTTTTCTGCAGAATCTGGATTTGATTATTTCACAGTAGTCCTAAATCACCATGGCAATTTCAGAAAAAAGTTGAGTTTTTATGAAGGAGGGGTGGTAGACTATTTTGATTACTGTTCAGGTGATGAGATGAGTTTAATAG
>JAYMSL010003778.1:0-11943 GCA_036897195.1 Plantago coronopus | reverse complement strand
ACCATAGCTCAAAACAGTAAAAATCTACATTGTTTGAACAAGGTTATTTGATGCATGTATTTTCCTGTTTCTTTTGTTCATCTAGCTTAACTCTGAAGTACAAATATCTGAAAGTTTCTGTTGTAACAGGTTAGAGGCCTCTATCTCTTCAGAAAGTTCAACTTTCCGATAAAATGTGCGAAAAGAGAAGCGAAAACAATGGGGTATAAGATCAGCATTACACCTACAAGAGGTAACATGCTGCGTTCATAACCAAAATAATCTCTCAGGAAAGCTGCTACTGTTTTCGTCTCCCCAAATGCCAGAATTTCATCTTGGACGTCTCCAAATTGTGATGTAAGAATGCTGTTTAATGTCCATGAGTTAGGGCTTAAGTAATACATCCAGATCCACCACTTCGGAATTTGCTGCATATCAGGATTACTTGATTATCATTCACATGAATTGCATATTGCATTTGACAATATGTTGATAGTATGTAAGATAAACATAGCTGCAAGTCGAAAGAAATACTTACAGAGCGAGGAATATATAATCCAGCAAACAATTCGAATAGTGTGTAGAAGGCTGTCTGTAGAACAGCAGCTACTTGAAAGCTTGGAGTTATTGGAATCAACAGCATTCCGAGATAAGTAAAGTAAAGCAGCGTACAGAACGTAGTGTAGAAAAACCACAAGACCTTATAAGCCGACCAATCGAATCCAATCATAGGATATGTTATAACTGTCAATGCAACAGCTTGAACGAAGAGATACGGGATCTCAATTATTACCTGCAAAATAAAATGTGCAGACTCGTTTCTAAGATATTCCTACGTTTGAAGGTCATTGAAGACGAGCATAAAAGAAAAAAAGAGCATCAGAGGCATACTTGTGCTGCTGAATAAGCCCATGAAGAATACATTCCAGCAAATTTTTCTCTGTAGAACACAATTTGCTCTGCGCTGACGTATGGAAGCACAGTTGAAGAATTGGTTACACCGCAGGTGAGCACTGAGGTGAAAACTGAAGCAAGCAGAGTGAGTAGACTCTGCTGATTACGTCTGTCAAAAGACGTAGAAGAAATAAAAAATGTTAGTCAGGTAAAGACACTTCAGTTAAGAAGCAGATGATGATCTACTCACATTTTCTTTCCTTGACCCCAGAACAAGAAGCCGTAAAAGAAAACTGAGAAAAGCGTATATGTCAGACGTGTCAAATTGTATGGAGGGCTTCTCCAATAAGACCAGTGCTGCTTCCAGAGACAAGTTTTGAATTGGTCCCAACCATTTTGTGAGTACCGCGAAGGGAATTGCAGATCATATGAACCAGGAGGTGGTGTCGACAACATCCTTACAAGCTCTTTGTTAACCCTGCAGACAATTTATATATCAACAGGAAAAAGTAACGCTAAGCTCTCGACAGTGGAATCTAGCCCTACTATACATCAAAGGAAGATGAGAAGGTATTGTCTGTCAAACTCACTCTTGTAAGGAAGAATTCTTGTATATCTGGCCAAAGTCTATGCCAAGTTCCGTTTCACAGGAATTAGATGTGACCTCCAATATCCATGTTGCCGGATTATATTTATCTCTAATTTTCGGGACGCCAGAGATTCCCTGCAACCACACAGTAAGGATTGTCTTGGTTAATGCGAAAAATGTGAAAATGGTAATGGTGAAAGGTTGTAGGTCTGAAGTTAAACTGACCTCAAAATATTCGATTACTTTAGAGGAGTCGCAACCTAA
The DNA here is from genome assembly GCA_036897195.1 of Plantago coronopus. Lineage (NCBI taxonomy): Eukaryota > Viridiplantae > Streptophyta > Magnoliopsida > Lamiales > Plantaginaceae > Plantago > Plantago coronopus. The sequence goes on along the minus strand of JAYMSL010003778.1, from coordinate 10,217 downwards.
GGGCCCAGAATAAATTATGCTACCACCGGTTTTTAACAGCACTAACTGTACGCGAAAAGGATTCGTCAGAGATACGAAATTGCAATTTAAGTTTAAAATAAAATTGATTTACAGTGAAGTACCTCATCAAATGATTCAAATATGTCAATACTTGGCTGGTGAATTGTGCAAACTACTGTTCTCCCAGTGTTTGCTACATTCTTTACAGCCCTCATGACAATTGCTGCTGCTCTTGCATCCAGTCCGGTTGTAGGCTCATCCATAAGGATGATGGAGGGGTTAGCAACAAATTCCACGGCTATTGTTAGCCGCTTTCGCTGCTCAGTTGAGAGACCATCAACACCAGGCACACCTACTAGTGAATCTTTTATTTCATCAAGTTCAATGGTTTCAAGTACTTCTTGCACAAACTCCTGTAAGGTCCCAAAAGTTAAAAGCAAATCGAGGACAAGTACAGAACAAACCATACTATAGAAACTGGAGAACAAAATGGCATACATATTTTTTCTGGGGATCTATACTGGCATCGAGGCGCAGCCAAGCAGAAAAAATGACTGATTCCTCAACAGTTACGTGAGGAGAATGTATGTCGGTCTGTTCACAGTAACCTGAAATCCTTGCAAATGTGCTTTGAACTTTAGGATAACCTCCTATTCTTATTTCTCCTTCCACAATACCACTAGTCTTTCTACCAGCAAGAACATCCAGAAGTGTTGTTTTTCCAGCTCCACTGACACCCATAAGTGCAGTAAGAACACCAGGCCTGAATGATCCGGTGATGTCAGAAAGAAGCTTAAGCCGTTTCTGTGTAAAACCACGCTCCTTCATTGTCTGATAAGAAAAGGGGTACACAAAGAAAACATGGAGTAAATGCTCAGGTCTTTTACTGTATATTAGATCGCGTAACTTGGAACAAACCAAATGTAATTGATTTCCATGATTACCACAGGCGTTTCAATGTAGTACTGCACATTCTCAAAGACAATATTCAGGGGTTCGCATGGTAAAACCATCCTTCCTGCAAAATTGATGAAAGATCCGCAGCTGCAGAGTTAAAATCGAAGACTTATAAAGCAAATAATTATGTACTGAAACCAACGAAAGGGAAATAGTTGACCTGTAATAGACTTTGTACATGTACTAGGGCAAACTCTAGACTGCTCTTTATCCTGGCATTTCCCATCCGGTTTTTTACTTCTTTGTAGTTGAGAGAGTTTATCACTTGAAATAAATGCTAGTGAACCAGGAGCTGGTGCAATGTAGGCCGGAAGTAATTTTATTGTGGTATAATGGTTGAAACATGTATGTGACTAAGCTACAATTCATTCATGTTTTTACCTTTCAAAAGACTCAAGGCCAATACAAAGGAAACATTGAAAAGCATAGCAAATCCAAACAAGGCAGCAACTGATATCCAAAAAAGATGTTCTCCAAAGTTGAATCCCCGGTCGTCAAGTGCCTGCATTCCAACCGTTGTACCTCCAGACAGCTCCTTCACAAACACAAAACAAAAAAACTCAGCTAATGAATCATGAGCATCACCTTTATAGAACAATCGTATGAAAAATATTACTGGTGAAACTCTTTGCTGCTAATCTAACCGAGATACATTAGAGAAAGGGAGAAGGGTGATGGTGAAAAGTTCACTCAGAGCAATGCTTGTTCGTAAGTAACCTTATAACTCAGACTGATGTGGCTTATCATAAACTCACCTTCTGCCATCTCGGAGCGAGAAATTCATTTCCTGAAAGACCAATGATCCCGTATGAAAGTGGTGAAATCCAGAATGTCCATTTTAACCAAATTGGCATGGATGCTGTAAGATACGAAATTCGTTCACTACTCATAATACTTGGAGAAAATGAATGCTAAAAAAAGTAAGATGAAAAAAAGTATTTGACATTAAGTTCGAGGCTGGCCTACTCACTTCTCGGGATATAAAATCCACTGAATAACATAAAAAATGTCAGTACAAAAGAAACTGCCACAGTTGCAGCAACCATGCTGCGGAATACAGATGCAATGAATCTGTACATGGCAGAAAAGACTACATGTACAGCAAAAAGCACAATTATTTGGCGGAAGAACCTGGAAAAACCGATACGCAGTTATGACAGAAGAAACATTATAAAAACTTGGAATTTGCAGTAACTTATGTCTCATGCCATGCACTAACCTTCCAGGATCTGGAGTATATCCGATCGTATAATAAGTAAGAGATGTCCAGACTACTGCCACTAACAACGAGAGAGGAATCTTGACAATGGTTGCTGGTATTGCATATGCCCAAGCAGGGTAAAAGTACAGTTCTCTTTGTTTGTAGAAAACTGGGAGTCTTGCAACAGTTATGGCGAGTTCAGCCCATCCATCAAAAAGAATAGTGACTAAAGAAAAATAGATAGCTCCGAAGTAGTTATTGGCACGGACAACATCAATCCCCATCTGCGTCCTCAAGAATAGAGTCATAGTAATCATCGCGACTATGACAAGCTGCAATGGAACGTAATACACATAGTCAAGAAATTTGGGCACCTATACATAAAGAATATAAAACCTTCAAGGATATCAGAGTTTCTTTTAACCTGTACGGATTTGAATATATGAACAAAAGAGTTCCTTTTCAGAAGAAGAATTTCCCTCGACATGCAGGCTCTTAAAAGAGTCCATTTAGGAAGAGAATAGACACTAAATATGAGTGCATCGCCTTTGGACTTATCAAACGGCAGAGAAAGTTCCTCGCTAAGTTTCTTCCCATGATTAGAATCTTTGAACATCTTCGAAAACATATCAATAGAAATGTAATTGTAAGGTTTCTGAGATTCTTGCCAGTATTGTTCCTGGTCTTTCCTAGAGATAACCTGGAAAAGAGTCCACAAGTTACTCCTTTGGCTTATGAGATGAGAAAACAAAGTAATACGTACATTACTGTTCTTGCCTCTTGGAGAAAATCAGCCACTCCCTTCCTCTCGGGGCAGCTAAACCCACAACTTTTGAAGAATTCTAAAGCATCACAACGTGCACCATGATAGACAATCTTACCCTCTCCCATTAGTATAATGTCATCAAAAAGATCAAAGGCTTCTGGTGCTGGTTGGAGAAGCGAAACAAGTACTGTAGCATCTGTCATGTGCGCCTGTTGTTGAAGACAACAAATAACTTGATATGTGGTGGAACTGTCTAAGCCATTTGAGATTTCATCCATAAATAAAGCTTTAGTTGGTCCAACAATCATTTCACCTATCAAAAACATGATAATTATGTAGTAAATTCTTATGATTCTCTCAACTGATCAAATTATGTGAATAAATATACATATGAATGTGTAATTACCTGTTGTCAGTCTCTTCTTCTGACCACCAGAGATACCTCGACTCATCGCATCTCCAATTAGTGTGTCTGCACAGATATCCAGGCCTAGGATCTGAAAATCGAATGGGGAATCAAGGATTACAAATTTAAGAATACTATCAATCTGGCTCAAGGTGTGAACTCTTGCATCACATCCACAAAGATAATACCTTCATTATGTAATCTGTCTGCAGACTCGCCCTTTGCCCTTCCACAGAAATTGCCTGTGATAAACAGCTAGTGCATGAGGAAATGGAATGCAAATTTGCGAATCCAAGAATTTACTTACATTAGAATGATATGTGGGAAGAAACGTTGCTAAAGGAAAAGAAGTTCAAATTTTAAGTTCCCAATGTGGAAATCCTAAATCAGGATGGTTCGAGATCTCAGGTAGAGTAAGAAGTGAAATATCACCTTTATGTAAGTATCTATGTCCAAATCAGGGATGATTTTGGCTTCTTTCTCCTTTCTGGTAAGATCAATCAAAATTTCTTGACAGGTCGAGAGTACACGTACACTGTTAGCATTACGAAAGTACATTTCTAAAGGTGATTTTAAATATCAATCAAATAACTTACCTGCTCTGCTACCAATACCCTGACAGAGAGCTGAAAAATCAAGTGTTTCCCTGACCGTCATTTCAGGCATGTGCACGTCTTCTTGGCTTATATAAGCTGATGTTTTCTGGACAACAAACTCATCGAACTCATATCCATTGTATGAGATTCCACCAGATACCTGTTCTCCAGAAAAGTTAACAAAATACTTCAATTCTATATGAATCCATCAGGCATTAGATTATATCAGAAGAAAATAGACTAAGGGCATTGAATTCTGGTAAATCAGCTCTCAATTATGATCCATGATCATATTGCTCTGACATGGAGAAGTTCCTCTTTCAAGCTTAAAGTTAGACAAATTAATCATTTGTAAACTTGACATATCTTTCTTTTTCCTTATCGGTGTCTTCAGATGTTATTTTTCACTAGAACACTGTCTATTCATCATCAGAATATTAAAATAACAGAAACCTTGAGAGAGTTGTCCAGATTTCCGGACAGAGCTTTCAACAATGTAGTCTTTCCGCATCCTGGAGGACCAAGTAATAGAGTCATTCTGCAACAAGAAAGCTACTTATTCAGATATTTTCAGTGATTAAAAAAACAATAAACTTAAACAACTCATATTCGATCTAATCGGCCAATAGCTTCCCTAATGCTATTCTAAAAACAAAGTGCGTAGGGGAAGTGGATGCAGGTGGTTCGGAGGGGTTATTGATAGAGCCAAGGAAGGCATAGCAGATATAACAGATTCAATTCAAGCTACACAAATTCTATTCAAGGTCAATGGTGAAAAGATTCTGCAATGTACCTTCCAGGCTTGATGACGCAACTAACGTCACTAATGATGTTTATCTGTGCCTTGTGTGATAGACCAGGAAGCCTAGTAATGTCCTGTTAGCAGAAATAGACAGTTACGGTAAGCTTTGAATGTTCCATGAAATGTCTGTTTCACCTGTGCCAAATGAATATGAGTATCATTCTTAAAACAAATCGAAAATAGTCTTACCAAAAGTGTGCTTGTAAGGGAGCTCCATAGAGTCCGAATGGGCTTCCCGTCAACAACTCGGCACTGAGCTTCTACAGCTAAATCCTTGCATCTCACCTCAATGGTAGGCAGATCTACGCCAACTCTGCAGGGATACATTGAAATCTGCACTTATAATCCCATCCTTGTTTCATGATTATTCAACGAAATAAACTCTAAACCGAAGAAAAGTCACCTATCCGTTCTTCTTCTCATTTTACGCAAGAGTCTGAGGTTGTCATCTTCGATGTGCTTGATGAGCTTGTCAATTAACATACGTTTCTCGGTAGCAGTAATGTTAGTAACATCAACCAGTTTTCTTCCAGTATGTCCATTGTCATCCTCGCCAACTTCCCCAAACAGAGAAGACCTCACTCGATCAATGGTTGGAAGCCTATCGATAGCAGCCCACTGCAAAACAGTTTCTTCATTAAGAATACCATCAATCGAGGAACTTAAACCTGAATCACACCGGGAACTCATATCTGGAGGATGTAATGGTGATGAAAAGCTTCTTCCAATCTCTGAGAACTCTACCCTCAGCGACTCTGTTTCATCATTGTCAAACGTCTGATCCATTCCTGCTCACACAATGGTGCCTGCAGAAGAGGGAAATCAACCAGGTAATGGCACTAAGTATCTAATAGGAATTTCACATGTAGAACCTGCAACAATACAGTTGTCTGTTTCCCAAATGATAGATGACTTATGATAAAATATGATCAACTTACAAATTGTAAAATCAGAAGCATAATCAGGCTACTGCTACATAAGTCATAAACAATAATTGTCAACCAGTGGAGTTCAGGTGACTTATTAAAGAATGGGTCCATTTCTATCAATCAAACTAATGGGAAACAACAATTTATTATCCAACAAGTGGATCAATTAATTAGTACACTATTAACTGTTTATTAGCTGATTCACTAAATACTTAAGCATATATGTCCAAGAGACTGTCCTTCCTAGCTAGTATAAAAGAAAAATGCAACTGTAATTTCCTCATATTAGAGAGGAAGTGTAATAATTTTCTGGTAAAAATTCACATCCCAGCTTGCTTCCTGGCTAGGATCAAGGGATACTGATCTAGTGAAATTAATGCGAAGTTTCTGGCAGAAACTCTCAAAACCAAGGTCCTTGATCTAATTCTATGACTATTTCAATGAATATAAACTCTAAACCAAGAAAATTCACCTATCCGTTCTTCTCATTTGATGCAACAGTCTGAAATTGTCATTTTCGATGTGCTTGATGAGCTTGTCAATTAATATATGTTTCTCGGTAGCACTTAGTAACATCAATCACTTCTCTCCTGTTATGTCCACGCTTATCCTCGCCAATTTCCCCAAACAGAGAAGACTTCAGTCGATCAAGGGGTGGATCGATAGCAGCCCACTGCAAAACAGTTTCTTCATTAAGAGTACAATCAATCGCGGAACCTAACCCCGAATCACACCGGATTCCCAGATCTAGAGGCTGTAATGGTGATGACAAGCTTCTTCCAATCTCTGAGAACTCTACCCTCGGCAGCTCTGTTTCATCATCGTCAAACATCTCATCCATTTCAGCTCACACAATGGTGCCTGAAGAAGATGGAAACCAGGTAACGGCATTAATGCAGTATCTCATAGAAAATTCACGTGTTACACCTGAAGCGATACAGTTGTCTGTTTCCTAAATCATAGATGACTTATAGTAAAATATGATCAACTTACAAATTCTTAAATATCAGAAGCATAAACACCCTTCCTTAATAGGCTGCTTTACATAAATCATAAACAATTATTGTCAACCAGTATAGTACAGGTGACAGATTAATTAAAGAAGTGATTTATCTCTATCAATCAAACTAAAACGAAACAATTTATCCAACAAGTGGATCAATTAAGTAGTACACTTTTAGCTGCTTATTGATACCAACTCACTAAGCATGTCCAAATTACATCAGCCACCTCGTCATTAACGAACGTCAGGTTTTGAGCTACAATTTAAATATAGCTCAGTTGGTTTCGCATTTCATCATCAGCAAAACTTTTCATCTTCATCTTCGTTATACCTTTCTTCTCCTTTCGAAAGAGAGTGTCCTTTCTAGCTAGTATATATAAGAGAAATCATTCCTTATACATTAGAGAGCAAGTAATGTAATAATTTCGTAGTAATATTTCACAGCCTAGTATGCAAAGGTAAAACAGGTTCGGATATTACAGCTTGCCTCCTGGATAGGATTAAGGGAAACTGATCTAGTGAAATTAATGTGATTTTCTGGAAGAAAAAAAAAAAAAGAACTCCCGGCACTGAGGTCCTTGATCTAATTCTGCAAGTCACGACTCACGAGCTTGATTAATTAGCAAAACCAACAGGCTATGTAAACCTCCACAGCGAATGTAAAGGAGAACTATTACTCTAGTCTTGGTAGAACAAGAAAAGAATCAAACTTCATTTCACATACAGGTACTAAAATGGGGACTGTTACAGACATCTATCTCCTCTGAAAGTTCAGTTTCTCAATACAGTAAGCAAATAGAGAAGCAAAGATTATGGGATATAACATCAACATTACACCTACGAGAGGTAACATTTTGTGCTCGTATCCAAAATAATCTTTCAGGAAAGAAGCTACTGTTTTAGTCTCCCCGAATGCTGAGATCTCCACTTGTATGTCCCCAAATTGTGAAGTAAGAAAACCCTTTAGTGTCCAGGAAGTGGGAACCATGTAATACAACCAAACCCACCATTTCGGAATTTGCTGAAAAGCAAGATATAGGAACATACAGAGTTACTTGATTATATATAGGAAAACAAACTAGCTAATAAGGTATATGAAAATATAATTGAACCAAACTCCATTTATAAAATACAAGAGTGGCAGTGAAGAGCAAAGCTATTGGATACCACAAGTATAATCTTTAAAATATTCTTCAAGACTTGTCTAATTAAAAATTACAAATTCAGGTCCATAGCTTGTAGTTATCAAATTTTTAAACATGACATACAGTACGTCTCCTAATATTGTATCATGAGTATGTGGAATGAACTACTTACCGGGAGAGGAATCAGGTATCCAGCAAACAAATTGAACATGGTGTAAAATGCTGTTTGGATGGTGGCAGCTACAGGCAAGCTTGGTGTCACCGAAATCAAGAACATACCGATATAGTTGTAGTATAGCAGTGAAGTGAATGTACAGTAGAAATACCAAAAGACCTTATATACCGACCAATAGTATCCAATCATTGAATATGTAATGACTGAAAGTATAAGTGCCTGAACAAAGACGTACGGAATCTCAATTGCCACCTGCAAAAATCGAATGTACAAACCCTGAGATCTTAGATCTGATGAGCCACAATAAATTTCATTATCAAAATATAACATGCCCAATATTTTCCACAATGAAGGATCTTTAAGTGTAATGCAGGCAGGATGTCTACAGTGGTGGTGAAAGCTGATGTTCTCGTTGCAAATATTGTTTTCTAAAAATGACATATAAATTGCATTTATATTAGATTTGGTATATTGATGTTAAGGTATAAGAGGTAAAACTAAGTATAAACAAAGCAGAACAGCAGCATGAAGCGCGTACCTGTGCTGCTGAATAAGCCCATGAAGTATACATTCCAGAAAATCTTTCTCTATAAAGCACAATTTTCTCTCTGCCGATATATGGAAGAACTGCTGAACAGCAGTTTGCGCCACAGAAAAGTGTGGAAATAAAAATCGCACCAAGCAGTGTAATAAAACTCTGCTGATTAGTTCTGCCAAGAAAAATGGAGCAACAAAATCATGTTAAAAAAGAATTTGCTAGAAACATTAATAAAATTTTCAACTTAGTCACTTGCAGGAATTGATTCTAGAAAATATGTGATTTCTATCCCCAAAAAACAAGTGATCAAATGAATTATGAAAATGGCCTATGAACCCCTTTACTTCTATTGATTCGCCTGATTCATTCTATTGATTCGCCTTATGAATCATTTACATAAACCGCTCTTTTAATGAATTCAGCATAATCTTTCAGACAAGATTCATGCATACTAGATTCTAGATTCTCCTCAAGTTTATAAAGAAATAATCATGAGAATTTAATACGATTCACACATCAAGCTTTGGTCAGAATTCCATACTTACATTTTATTTCCTTGACCCCTGAACAAGAAGCCAAAATAGAAGGCCGAGAAAAGAAAAAAAAATATGCGGTTCATGTTGTATGAAGGACTTCTCCAATAAGACCAGTGCTGTTTCCAAAGGCAAGTCTTGAATTGTCCCCAACCATTTTGTGAATAGCGTGTCGGGAAATGCAGATCTTTCGAACCAGAAGGTGGTGTCATCAACTGCTGCACTAGCTCTTTGTTACGCCTTCAAAAAAGTTTCCAAATAAGTGTAACAGTGTGAGCTAACACCAGATACCGTGATGATATTTATGTGTAGTCAGGATTAAACTTTCATGTGTGTAGTTTACATCTTGTGGCCTCTTCTATTGATGGATTCACATTAGACAACTTTAGAAACCATGACAAATAACATAGTACTCAAATAGTTGCTATCAAAGAGAAAGGGAGAACATCTCTATCAACTCACTCTTGTAGAGCAGAATTTTCGTAAATCTGAGCAAAGTCTATTCCCAGTGCGACTTCTGAGGAAGTGGATGTCACCTCCAGCACCCATGTAGCAGGGTTGTAGTTATCTTTGATTTTTGGAACACCATTTATGCCCTATTACAATGTCAAGAAAAATAAAACATAGGCATGCATGATCGATTTTAGTAGGCTCTGTAACTCAAGGAGATGTCTCTCTTGAAAAAGCTGCAAAATAATGTAATGAAAATTGTGAATCATGAAGATATACTTTTAATTAAGTGTAAGACTCACTTCGAAATATTGAATTACTTCAGACGACTGATGACCCAGGGGTCCATAGTAGATCATCCGACCTCCAGCTTTTAATAATACTAACTGCAAGTACAATAGATCGGTTAATATGTTACCTCGAAGATGTTAACTCATTATCTTGAAGAATAACAGAATTCAGTTTCCTGTTCACAACTATTGTTCAATGTGAAGTAAGCATCATTCCGAAATCCTGAAGAATCTCCACTGAATACTAAAAACCGAGCTAGCTAGGTAGATAGACATCAATGTACCAGTGAAAATGAATAAATGATTACCTCATCAAATGCTTCAAATATGTCAATACTTGGTTGGTGAATGGTACAAACAATTGTTCTTCCAGTATTAGCGACATTCTTTACAGCCCGCATGACAACAGCTGCTGCTCTGGCATCC
>JAYMSL010003777.1:0-11946 GCA_036897195.1 Plantago coronopus | reverse complement strand
TTGGCAATGGTCTACATTATGGTTGAGTTCGTCTCTTCTAAATGTTGATTATGATTAATCCCGCACCTAGAATCGGATGTGAACCTTTTTGACACAATTTCATCTCGATAATGCAAAGGGTTCAGGGCGTTTTTCACTAACACTAGTCGAGCTTGTTTGGTTTCATGACAGGTACCTTAGGCAGTCCCTTTTAGGGGCGACCTTATAGTTAGTAATTTGGTCGTGTAATGGTCGAAGTAGGTTCCTTACGGTTCTTGGTTGGGTTGTATTCCATCCTCTCGGTGTTCTGTCTCCCATGGTTTTTGTTTAATCACCTCACCTATGTATTCCCCTGGACGAGTGGTCTGATAGGTCATGTTGGGTCGTAAGCGGTTAATCTTTCATACTTCATGGACTAAAAGGGGCCTGGCTATTCTTGGGGTTAACTTGATTACGATTCAGTCCCTACTCAGACGAACGACTCTTTTTCGGCGGGTGTCTACTTTTCACTTTTTTTCTTGGTTGGGTTGGTGTGCAAGTAGTTTTACATCCTTATATCTGTACAATTATATAATGTGATCAATATATTTTTTTCGTTTTCAGAAAAGAAAAAGGGGAAATGTGATAAGGTTGATAGTTGTAATTGTAACATTATATAAACAAATTTAATAGTTTGATGCAAGGATTTCAACAATATTTATGCCATTATGTGCAAGCATAGTAGACATCTGCCAAATGTATTTAAGATGTAAGATGTGAGCATTTGTTTCCGAAATCGACAAGAATTAGCACAGCCCTTAAAAACGGTGCAACCTTTAATATTCAAATAATTGTAAAATTGAATAAATATGAACTGATTAATTATACTCCAAGAATTCACAGAATATACATAATCTACAGTATATAAGCATATATCTATAGTAGTTAGTATAAGTGATGAAGAATGAATGAATGATTGTGGAACTTTCTCAAAGATCAATGCAATCACACAAAGGGTTGAAAGCGAAACCGAATTTTATGCTTGCTGTCGGCCAATTTGATTCATTTCAATTATTTTCCCAAAAACAAACAAACCATTTTTTTCAAAGTTTTCTGTCAATAAATATTCTTCACTACCCAAATCAAACACACAATCTTGATTGTGAGTTGAAAATCCAAAAGCAATTAAATTGTTCTTGTTCCTTTCCTCATATATATGCACACAAAAATCTCGATTCATATGGGTTCAAAGAATCAAAATGCAGATTCATATAATATGTACATGTTTGATTACAGAGTAAATCCAGACTGAACTCAAACTTACACGAAACATAATTGAATTTAAAGTAGTACAGTGTGATGTTTCAGTTCGAAACACTACTGAACTAACACTGAATATACAGAGTTCCTTAATTCTATACATTTTATTAACTTCCAATTCTGTAGACTTAATTTCAGAATTCAGAGTTTCCAACTAGCTAGATTTGATCATATCTGAATTTCTTTTTTTTTGGAAAAGAGTACTGATATTATACCAACACGATCATATCTGGATTTCTGATCATGCATATTACACACTTGCACAAGTTGATACATTCTTATATATAAAGGGGTTCTCCATTTCAAATACAAAAAAGTAAGAAACCCTTTTGATATTTATGGCTGCAAAGTCAGGAACCAATTTCATTTCAAATCTGTCCATGAAATGACAACACCACAGAGAGTTTAATATAAAGAGCATTACAAGAGTCTTTAGATATGAGCACTCAAATTATCATCAACCATGGCCTGCACTTTAAATTAACCTCGGGAAATCAATAATAACACCTAAAATGATAAAACGAGAAGTTTCGAACATGATGGAAAGAGTAACAAAACTAACTTTCCTTTTTTATTTTTATCATGCAACATAAAATGTCAACCATAATAGTTTATTCAACATATTCACATCTATATACCATGACTGATAATTCAAACTCTAAATTAAATTAACCCAAATTACATGATTAATTTTATATAAATCTCCTCAAATTCATATTACCTTTTTTCACAAGTAGCAAGTCACATAAAATATTAATTAATATCTGAATAAAAGTCATGCCCAGTTCCAGTTCACACAAAACAAATTACACTGTACTGGGGGCTAAACTCATAGATACTACTTAAGTGTTAGATCCAGTACAGAATTATCTGGAAATGTAAAGACCAAGTGAAGTCAAGCACGCAAGAAAATATCTGTAAGAAATTAATTAATGATGATGTAAAACTTAATTAAATAGAGTAATTAAGGGTAATTAAGTGAAGTAAGTACTCACTGATCCATCAGTAACGTACAATATTATTCATGAACAATACCACCATTAGTCTACCACTAGTCCAGTTCACACATTAAAGCTACAGAATTTCTCCATAAACATTAAAATTCAAGAAATTCAAAAAAAAAAAAAAATTAAAATCGTTACCCACTAAATGATAACTAAACATCACCATAATCTAGCGCAAGATTCTTGAAAATGACTCAATGACAATAATGACAATAATAATAATTATTAATATTAATAATAATAATTTTAATAGTAATAATAGTTATTAATTTCTTCCCTGGTAGTGCATGATGTGATTGATTGATCAATTAGCCTTCACCTGGCGGCTGGAACACCACGGCGGAGCATCCGCCTTGGGGCGGAGGAGGGGGCGGGCGCTTCCGCTTCTTCTTCTCATAACTGATCCCTCTAGCTTTACTCTGCAAATCACGCACCTCACGCAGATACAAACGCACAGCTCGTGCACCAAACGGATTAGTCTCCGGTTTGCCCCCGTTCTCTTCGTATGCCGCCCTAAGGCGTCCTATGAGCGCATCAAGACTGCCCCAGGCCTGCCGGAGCGGGCACGGGCACGGTGCGGGTGGGTTCGGGTGGCCGTAGAACGGGCAGATTGGAGTGTGGACTTTTGTTTTGCCGAACTGGTCCAGGTAGCGGAGGAACTCCAGCACATGGGCACCGCTGCACCGGTTCAGGGAGAGAGGAGGCCTGTGGTTTTTCAAGTACTGCCCGAATGTGTTCCAGTCGCGGCGCTTTTGGTTCTCGTAGCGGCTCAGAGTCGTGCCGGAGGTCGATGATGTTCCTGCTGGTGATGAGGATGTGGCTCCTATCATAGTATTTGTGTTAGTTCATATAATTTTGCCGTTTCAAAAAGAAAACTCGTATTAGTTGATATTTAGTTGAAATTGAACGAAAAGTACCGAAACGTCTTCGTTTTTCAGAAACTAACATAGAATTCGAAACCGATTGTGCACATTTGATAATTTTCTCATTTTCTTATCGAATAAATTACAAAACGTCTCGTTTTTTCAAGAATCGGGGATTATAAACGAAGAATTAGAAGGCGAAGATTACCATTGTTCATGCTGCTTTCGGAATTGGAGCTCTCCATTTCAGGGAAGGAAGATGGATCCATGATGGAACACAATAAGCTAGCTAGAGAGAAGAGTGGAGTCTATGAACTATGAAGTAAATGTTGTACTTAATTAAGGGTTGAGCTTCATAGTAGTAGTAGCACAAAATTCAAAATTAGGGTTAGGGATTTGAATGGAAGGGGAAAGGGGGTGTTTGTGTTGATTGAGGGTTTGGGACATGAATATATAACATGGGTTTGGTTTGATTTGATGTATAAGAGAAGAGAGGATATGACTAGTTAGGTTTTTGAATTTCTTTTGTTTTTTGGTTTTGGTGATGTTTTGTGTGTTGGTGTGCAAATAGGGCAATACTAAAAGTAGAACCAAAAGGGAAAGGATGAAAGTTGTTTTTATTGATGGAAGTATGAGAGAATTGCTATATTTGTTGAGAAATGGATAGATAGCTAGGCTTGATAGGTAGATGCAAAAGAAGTAGTTTGTGTTTATAAATAGGATGAAGTATATGATAATATATGAGTGAGTGTGTGTGTGTTGTGTAATCAGATTGATGGATGGGAAAAGAGATACAGAAAAAAACAATGAGATCTCTGTTGCTAGATTTTCCCTTTTTCTTTTTCTTTGGATTCTTGTTTATTGGTTGAGAAAGAATGGGGTAGTAGTAGTACTAATTAATTTATTGAACTATAAAGAACTAGGTGAATAGTTGGATTTGTGATTTAACGATAAAGGAAAGGAGTTGCAGATAGTGAGTTTGAGGTACGAGTCTTAGTAGTCGTATGTTTAAATGTATATTTATATTATTTCATAGCTTATACTTTATAATAGTTTGTCGTTTAGAAAAAAAGAATAGAAAAAAAAAAAGAACTCAGTGAATAGTGAATTATGTTGTAAATTTGGGTGGTTTTGTTTTTGTAGATTTTTTTTTCTTTTTTTCTTTTTCTTTGCACCAAACTGGGGGCCTCTGAGTTCTTTAAGGGCCTCTGAGTTTTAAAAGAATTTTGGTAGGGTTTGATTATTTGGAAATGGAAAGAAACAGACAGCAGGGTTGAGATGTGGACAGGAAAAAGAAGTTGAAAGATGGGTTAATAATGTTTAGTATGTGTGGTGTTGAAGGAAAAAATAGGACAACTTTATGTTAATTGTTTCTCTAGCTACTCCTTTTCTGATTATTTAATGATTCCTAAACCTTTACAGAGTGTTTTACGGTCAAATCCGAATTATTTATTTTGTTAGTCCGTGAATAGTGATCATGGTTTACTTGAGATGAAAATTCGTGTTTAACTTCATGAGTTAATGAGATATAAGTTTAGCTTTCTTCATTGAGCAATGGTTTACATAACGGTTGAACATGTTTATTCCTAATGTAAATTAATCTCGCATCTAGAATCAGAGAAGAGCGATATTGGTTGATCCTAATCCTTGATTATAGGCAGGAAGTAAAAGAGACACTCGACTGGTGAAGTGTTATCTTTTTGTTCTGGTTCGATTGACACGTCTCCTTGGTGATCCTTCATTCACGAGTGCTTTGGTGGTTTGGTCCTTTTAGGTTGTAAATAGATCTTAATGGTGGGCCTAGAGTGTTAAGCGTTTTGAGGTTTTTGTTTGGTATGTTAAGTGTACTTTTTCGTTGGCCATTTTCCTTCCTTCAGTTTTGTCACCTAGTGTATTCTTTAAGTACATCGTTTCTAGTAGTTAGGTTAGGATCTTAATTTAATTAGTCTTCACACCTTATGGACTAAAAGCGGCTTTTTTTTTACCAGACTAAAAGCGGCTTAGCTGTTTTGAAATTAACCAATTTTGATTCAAACTCATCTCTAGAGAAAGGCGTTATTTTTCGATGAGTGTCCTATTTCTTTCTTTGTAGATTGGGTTTCTAGTGCAAATCTCTTGCACTGTATTCTCGTGCAGTTTTCTCTGTTATTGTTTAATAAACATTTTGCCTTGTCCAAATGAAGAAATGAAAAAGAAATATAAATTTCGTTAGTAGGATAATAGTAGAGTATGTATAAGAATACAATATACTAATTGTCAGAAAATACTATTTTTAGGGTTGGTTAGTTGTTTTGCTTCTGAATATTTGATGTCAAAACATTACAATGAACAATAATCCAAACCCCCAAAAACTTGCAATAACCCCGTGAGATCCACCCGCCCATGGACAAGGAGAACCGCAATCGAAGTGAAGTGAAGTCGATCATAAGTTTTTATAGCAACATTCTTGCAAGTGGCAAGTAATTTAAGATAAAGTCGGAAACGATTAACTCCCCAAATCTTATATTCACTCAAGAACCCAAATAGTAATTAATAATGCGTAGTCGAACTAACCCCATCCCTACATCCCGTGAACTCGAACTAACAAGTAGTAAACAATTTAAGAGATAACTAACATCTAATTTCATCCCTACTCTACTCAAAAAAAAAATTTCATCCCTACTCCATTTAAAGTCGTTAAAAACCAAGTGGTAATTAATTTAAGATGTTACTAAAAATCCGTAATAATATCCATCACCAATCAAACCAAACAAAAACTTCCCCAAGATTTTGAAAGTAGATCATCATGGTATACTTCCTTGAGGTAAAACATGACTTCCGAGTTCCGACAACATCAAGCCAAGTTGAATATCTCAACCAAGTCGGTTTAAACTCCAAACAGTCACATGAATCATTCTGATTTACTGTACCTGTTATTGCATAATTCACATACCATTAAAATATCAAATTTTGAAGAATAATTTTTCTCGCAATATCAAAATAATTCAAATGTAACAGCCAATCCGCATCACACCATTTCGCTAAAGTTATTAACCAAATTGAACCTAGTCTTGTTTGAACTTGGAAGTGTCTTTAAAATTTGAATATTTACATAAGTTCCACTTATGTCAAATCGTGGAGATGTCCATTTCCAGCCCTTTCAATCCCCAGTAAAAGCCAACTCTCCATTCTTTTTCAAGAGTTCTCAAATCATCTAACCAACGTCACCATTCCGGTTTCGATTTGATGGAACCAAATCAAGTTAGTGTTGTTCAATTATGATTTTTTGAAAAAAATTATGATTTTAAAGTGCGTGTTAGAATTGCTTGGATGGGTAAGAAACACATAAAAACAAAAGGGGAGTGGGGATCGATAATCGATTCCTATTATCCAACCTGACCACATTAAAGTAACTTGCCGTCCATTTGACACTCAACTCATTTGATAAGTTCTGGACTATTTCATGAGTTTGGTTTGTGCATGACACTCAATTAGCAAAATTTAGGTTACCACCACTCAAGTACTCGTCGATCTCTAAAAGTATGCTTTTCAATCTCTCTCTCATCAGATTACGTTACCCTACAAATTCTGACACATATTCATTCTATCTTACACACTCTTATGACACCTACTATTAAACTTCTACAAAACCTAGATTTACTTAACCCAATACCGAATTCAAATATTTTAACTCACCTCAACTTCGAATACTATTCATTGATTAAGGAAATCGGTAATCCACGAGTCCTAACTTGAGTGTCAAGCGAGCAGTCAACAATTGAGTAATTCACAGTAACTTGGACTTCTCTGTATATGTAGAGAACACACAAAAAACATTTGTGATGCTTCTGCAGTGGAAAATGAAGGGTACATATTGTTGATTCTAAATGCAGATGAACGACTTCCTTGTAATGTGAATTCTTCAGGTTGCAATGCAAATTACATCTGTTTTACTAAAAAAAAAAAACACATACACACACAAACAAAATTTCCTAAAATTTGAGAGACATTGTCCCTTAAGTCGGTGGTTGACACGTGTCCATACGACCGCATAGTTGGTCGGACATATGTATAATGAGACATCATACTACGAAACTTGAAAGTTGTCGATCCAAATGTCCTTAAGTATTCATCCAGATTGTACCGTCTCCCTAGTTTTTTCCAGAGTCGTCTTCATTAGTCCGTCTTGAAGGACATGTATAGGACGTTCCACCGCGCGTCTTCGTTCACCTTGACAGTGATATCAAGTTGCATCGTTCCATACCTAACTACCTAAGTGTTCTTCATATTATTCAAACTTATTCCGCCCAAATTGTTGCAATAAGTATGAACTTATAAGTCGAAACCGATCTTCAAACGTATTGAATGAAATCCCAGTCTATTATTGATCACACCATCGATAAATTCACCTTGCAGTAAATAATGGACAAGAAAAAGTGGACAAAATGGATCTACTACTATTACACATGGTGCAAAACTGCAAATGAATAATCTTGTATGCATTGCATTGCATGCCATACATGACATGTATGAAATTTATGTCCATGTCTGTATGTGATGTGATAAAGTTTATGCCAAGTTTGTCACCAATTGTCAAATCAAATGACCCTACATTTTAAAGGGCTC
The DNA here is from genome assembly GCA_036897195.1 of Plantago coronopus. Lineage (NCBI taxonomy): Eukaryota > Viridiplantae > Streptophyta > Magnoliopsida > Lamiales > Plantaginaceae > Plantago > Plantago coronopus. The sequence continues at coordinate 4,196 of JAYMSL010003777.1, read as the reverse complement.
ATAAATCATAAATCAACAAGCAAATTTGATCTAAAATCTCTGATACTTCAATGCTGCCTAACAGGCTACGATTCATAGTCATAGGTAAATAAATGGCAATATTGATGGATTACTGTGCTCAGACATGCTGGAAGACTTCTAAACAGTGTAACCTTGTCTAACAATAGTATTTTTGTCAATGCAAACAAATCAATTTGATTGGTCTAGCATTTTTTGAAAAAATTCCAACATTTACAGGTGTTGTTGTGTGTTTGGTATGGCGTTATGAGTTCGGTTAAGAGATTCTTAATTGACCGAGTTGGTTGTATTTTGTGTGTGTCATTCGATTATACCACACTATAACCGTAACTGAATGAAACTTGGTTAATACATTTCTCATTTATCGGAGTTCTTAACACATACATCCTTAACTTTGTATATCCGGTTTAATATGTTCCATGTATTCGTTTCTTTAACCCATACCTCCTCAACTCTATATCAAATAATAGTTATATAGTATGAAATTGTTCAGTGACACCTAAACCTGCACCCTATACGGATTGAGTCATGGATCTTCGATCTGTGACTCCTCCCTCCTAGCACGGATTGATAAAATCAAGTTCTTATACGAACGTGTAAGTTAGGACTTAGGGAGGTGTACATTCTCTGTTTTGGTAGGATATAAATACAAAAACAGAACTTGAAAAATCCCAATCCTTGATAAGCGAATTTGAAATTTAGAGGAGGTGATCGCCTCCTCTCGTGATCCTTGAATATACTGATCCTCTTTTAAAGCAACAAAAGTGTTGAATTAATTACTCATAAAATGTAAAAAATCCAGCGTTAAGATGAGACACAGAGTGAAAATTACAACGCATCTCCACCTACTCCAAACTGATAAATTAATCCGACGATAAGAACATTTTCCATGAGACAACGGTCCAAGACCTTGAATATACTGAATAGTTGTTCAGATAGATCATTGATATATCTATGTGACTACTATGATCATCTACAGATATACACAGTGTAATGAGGTGATAATATATTCTTGGGAGAGATGTTGATGAGGTGATAATATATTATGGTACAATGAGGATGATTAAAGTATTATTCATGGATGGATTGAGATGTTCACCGCCAGTATTAGCTCGATTATATCATGACTACGTAAATATAGTAAACATGTTTCGCAAAGTACTGTAGCAGAATATACTAAAACATGGCTCTAAATTTAAAATTCCTACTCCCTCCGTCTCACAAAACTTTACCCGGTTTCCATTTTCGGATGTTCCACAAAACTTGACCCATTACCAAATAAGGAATCTACCTTACACACTAAAACATTATTTTAACATCTACCCACTTCTTTATCACCACACATTCTCAAAAATTAACATACCCCACTTAATTTTTCATTTTTATTCTATTACTTTAACTCATTCTCTTAAACTACGCGGTAACCCTAACGGTAAAGTTTTGTGGGACGGAGGGAGTAATCCGGTTTTCTTATTCTTTTTAGTTCTTCATTTTCATTTTATCTTGAAATTACTCGAACCTCTAACTTACTAATTAAAAGAAAATCGATTTACCAATTGAACTGTGTTTCGTTGTACAAAGTCCTAATCTGTTATTTCATATTTGCAATAGTCATAATGTATTTATGTTAAATGTGAAGTGGGACTATAGAGATCTAGTATGAAGATATGGAAGTGGGATATGAGGAAAGAATATATTGTAATCCACCTGGCAGATATCGTTTTTGTCAAGTAGCAGTTTAATTATATATATATCGTCCTTTGATGCGAATGCGACCCATGGCTATGGCGTCTTCAGACTTTTCAAGCTGGACTGGAGGATGCCTTATCACGATGGTATTCAACAAGTTAGGCCTTAATTATTAAACGCTTTGAGGCGCAAGAGGAGGAGATCGTGCCGTATATCCTTTATGTCTGACTTGATCGTCAATTCTAGATCAAATATCGCGTTTACTTTTGAACATCGTGATTCAATAGTAAACTAAATTATAAGCACGAGATTATGAAGTGTACATGTGTATAAAGTGAATTCACGTCTTTCTAACTATTATGGAAAGATAAGTCTTCGTCTAGGTGAAGTTGAGAGCACGCTCTAAACCTATATTAGAGGTGCTTTGTGCTTAACCCGCTGACACTACTTTAGGGACAAAGTTTCAAAAGTAAATAATAGAGTCATGAACTACCTCATGAAGGTCCGAAGGTCCAAACTCGGCACCATACACTTCCACACCGGCACATGACAACACCTTGCTGACTTGAGAAAGATGATTTGCCCGACATAAGAACCTATTCCAGTTTCACCTCCTCCGAGGTACTCGGCCGACTTCTGAAGGTTCCAACCCTGTAGGACCCACGTAATAAGTTTGAAGATTCTATGCTGGCTTAAGCAGTTAGGCTATAGTGAAATTGTGTGTTTAATCCCCTAATACTAACAATATGGACCTAAAAATTACTCCCTAAGTTCCACAAAACTTTTACCCCCTTTCCATTTTGTTTGGGAACGGCAAAATTTTTATTAATTACAAGTGACAATGTACAAGTAAACGTGCAAAAGGCTTGCACTTACAAACGAAACTAAAAACTCGACAGTCCACCAAAACAGCGGCTACAAAGATGGGGACAAGAAGACTTAACAAAGATAGCCCCAAGAACAGCCAGGTCGTTTTTAACCCATGAGGTATGAAAAACTACTAATTGTTGGGAAAGTCCACTTATAAGTGGTCTTTTTGGAAAGTCCACTCAATATTGTTGATGTTAATGCTAAAATAGGTGATGTTTATTATAAAATATTTGATGTTTATTATTGAATAGTTGATAATTTATAAATAGTTGATGTTAGCGATAAAATAGTTGATGTGTAATGTAAATAGTCGATTATTTCATAGCAAAATAGTTGATTTTTGATGTAAATAGCCGATGTTTCATGGTAAACCGTTGATGTATTGCAAAATAGTTGATGCTTATTGAAAAATAGTTGATGTTTATTGTAAATAGTTGATGTTTGTTGTAAATAATTGATATTTACGTTAAAATATGTGATGTTATATCGTAAATAGATGATGTTTTTAAGTGGACTTTTCGAAAAGACCACATTTAGTGGACTCTCCCAAAAGTTACTCATGAAAAACTATCCGTCTTAAGACCCGCGCCAAACCATCCAAATAGAACGCAAAACGAGTAAGAGTCCCACAAAACTTTATCAATTACCAAATAAGAAAGGTACACCACACACAAAAATATTATGTTAATATCTATACACTTCTTTATCACCATACATTCTTCAATACTCCACTTACTTTTTTCATTTCTACTCCACTAATTTAACTATTATCTTAAAATGCGCGTTAACCTTAATAAGTAATGTTTTGTGAGATAAAGTGATTATGTAACTGGGACAAAACATTCGGACATGGATGAAGTTTAGGCTAGTAATTTGGATTTGATATGAAGGTGTGTCCCTATATTGAGGTACCAAACCATGACTCCTTGTTTGCTCCTACTGGACACGACAAAAAGCGCCATGCTCGATTAAATTAACTTCATTATTTATTGTAGGTAATTTAACAGTTTCTCAATTATTGCATTAGATTAGATTACACCGTTTCACGGTTGATTTCCTGCAATTATTATCGAATTTGAGAGAATTATGAAGACTTACCGAAAGTGGTAATATAATCGGGACGCACGACAACCGACTAACAAAGGGTGTACTTGATAACAAGATCCGTGGCATATGGGGCATACGTCCCCTCAAATTTAAAAATAAAACTTTTTTATAAGTAATATTTACGATTTTTTGAGATTTCACACCCTCCCCTAAAATTTTAAAAGTAAATATTTTATAGATAATATTTACTGACATTCAAGATTTTTAACCCTCGGACTCTCAAAAAAAAACTTTTATATAAAAGTCGCCCCCCCCCCACCCCCCAATTCCTGTGTTTTGCTCTTAATCTTTCTTTTCCTATACTTCTATTACTAAGACTAGAATCGCGTCACGTGTTACACACGTGAAGCATATTCATGTTATTGTGGCACTTTATTTTATAGGTTTTATATTATTTTTGTTTTGTATTGTTATTTGATAAATTGTATAATTTTCGACTATTTATTAAAAATAAAAAATTATCGAAACATATTCATTCTTGGTGTCAAATCGTACATATTAAAAGAGATTAT
>JAYMSL010003776.1:0-11947 GCA_036897195.1 Plantago coronopus | reverse complement strand
TATATCTTACTGAAAAAGAGCTCAAGTTAAGATAGGCTACAACTCAGGGTAACAGCACTGGAAGTCTGAAACAGGGGTAAATGTGAACAAGCAGGATACAATTACGATATACAAATAGAACAATTGCAAAATTCAATTCATTTTCAGAGAATTAAGTGCAAATTAACAACTTAACAGCAAGAAACAGTAGCAAAAGTTAGCTACCTGTCAAATTAAACCCTAAAGACGCAAGCAGAAGGAGAGAATACAATCAATGCAACAAAACAACACAAATCAAAGCTCAAATTCAGGATAATTGGGGAAGATTTCGAGATTAAGGCACCACAATCAATTTACTGAGTAATTAGTTACCTGAGCAGAGCGCGATGGAAACGGAAGAAGAAGATCAAGAATAGGCCTATGTGCAATTTGGTCATAAAATGCCCCTAATCTTAATTTTTACAAATGTTCAATTTGCAATTACACCCTAAATATTGTGCTTTTGTGCAATTAGCCCCCCTAGTATTTTGGTCTTTTCACTTTTTATGGGATTTGCTCCTAATTTCCACCTCAGTAGAAGTTTTAACTTTTATAACGGGGCTAGTAGTTTCGAATTGTCACTTTAATTTTTAATTGTCAATTACTCGTCCAAGGAGAAGTTTCTCATTGTGTTTTTGGTCAACAAAATAAGGAAAACAAGTATTATATTGTAAGTGGAGTAGTTGTAATACTTTTTGGTGTGTTGTAATTAAATGAGTGGATAAGATTGGGGACCACATGTCCAAAAAAGGAAATGGGAAGCTTTGTATTGGACTACGAAAATAGAAAGTGGGAAGCTATTGACCGGACGGAAGGAGTACATTACATCATTTTCTTATAAAATATTCGTATGTATACTATTCTTACGAAATATACGAATCGGAACTGGCGTATTACGATGTGAGATATACGGAATACATACTTTTCTTATCCACTTGGAAGATACAATTTTCTTCTCCATTGAGAAGTTCATTTTCCAATCTTCAACTTCCCACACTACTACAAACACCCCTTTAGCTAATAATGCCCCAACTTATTAAGTCATATATATATATTGCGATTGGAAGTGTAAACATTATTTTAGTATTGACGGGAAGATCCGTGGAAGTGTGAGTTGAGAAACGATAAACACATTCAACTCGTGGTAGGTTAACAAGAAGACTTATCTTTCATGGCAACTAAGCATATGACAAACCCAATTCATGGACTTTTGGTATGTTCACAAGAACTAATCAGAAGTATACACGTGTCACCCTCTGGCAAAGTATTAATTCAAGTTTAGGCCGAGCTTCAACATCTGTTTCCGAACGGAGCTATCTCGGTTAACATCACCGGTCGCCTTTGTAGCCTTGTACTTTGAAGCATATAAATTGAGCTCCAAAGTTCTCATTAAAAAGATAAAGAAATTTCAAGCTTCAATTAGTATTTTGTATGAAAAAAAGGATTTTAAGTAATTATGAAAATTGTACGTCATATACGAGGGAAGTTGGCAAGTCGTTCATTAACTATGGTTGATGGAAGTTGCTCATGTTCGATAGAAGTTGCTCATTAAATATGTTTGACAGTACTGAATCGAATTAGTCAATCGTAACGTGTGACGTCGAAAAAAACCAATAAAAATAAAGTGCCAACTGCCAAGTTCATGAATGGTGCAAGCGGTGCGGTTTAGGACGATTTAGCTTTTGACGTGGAAGTAAAATAAGCTTATCTGGCTTCAGCTTCAGCTTCAAGCTCATCTTCCTCAAAAACTCCTAAAAATGGAAACGAGCTAAAACACAGTCAGAATCAGAAACCCTAGAAATCAGACCTCAATTCTCCCGTTCTAATTTTACACATTTATCCGCTAAATTCTCCTCCTCTCCGGCATTAATGGCGGAAAACGAAGCTCATGTTTCCTCCGAAGAAACCGAAACCAGCAATGACGATGTTGTCGTTTCTCCCGAAGACATCGGCAAATCTCAATTCGGGTTGGTGACTTGGTTCTTTCACTTTCACAACAATTTCCTCTATCCGAGCTCGTGTATGATGGAATTTCTTTTTTGTGTTTGTTTTTTCGTTAAATTTTCAGGTGTGAGCATTACCGGAGAAGATGCAAACTGAGAGCTCCGTGTTGCGATCGGGTTTACACTTGCCGCCACTGTCACAACGAAGAAACTGTTAGTTCTGTTAATCTGAGCTGAGTGTTAATGTATAATGAGCTCTAGCGTTTCTCTTATTTGTTGAAATTTTATAGAGAGCTTTGAGTGATCCAAAAGCGAGACATGAGCTGCTCCGCCATGATGTTAAGCAAGTACGGCCCCGTTTTCGCTTTCGTTTGTGTTGATTTTGTTTATGTTGGTGAGATTTTGGTTGATAAAGGTCGCTTTCGTTTCATTTCAGGTTGTTTGTGCAGTGTGTGACACAGAGCAGCAGGTGGTGTATACTATTTGTGCTCCTAATTTGGTTCTATGTTTGCTTGTTATGATTAACATGGCTTTTGATGTGTGCTATTGTTTGTCTTGTGAAGGTTTCAAATCTTTGTTCTAATTGTGGTGTCAAATTCGGAGAGTACTTCTGCGGTATTTGCAAATTCTATGATGACGATGTAATGCATCTCCTTTCACACTTGTAACTCAATGCAAACAATCTAGTTATGAAGAAAAATTGCTTTAGGTGTGTATATCTAACAACGTTTATAACGTTTGCTGGTGTTGCAGCTGACAAAGAAGCAGTATCACTGTGATGACTGTGGGATTTGTAGGTAAAGGAGTAGAATGGTCTCAGTGCACACCATTGTTGTTTTTGTGTTAGAGGTATAAAAGTTTGAACTCATCATGCAATAATAATTTTTGCAGGGTGGGTGGTCGAGAAAACTTCTTTCACTGCCCTAAGTGTGGTAAGTCATTTTGTTTTTGCCTGTTACTTTATTAGTTTATGCATTTCTAATTTCAACTTGACAGTTGACATTACTAGTTTCTAGTTTCTACCATGCATTCTTTGCTAATACGGATATCGTCAGATTCTTCATATAGAACCCTGGAAATTGAGGGACATATAGATTTTATGGCATTCTCCAGTTCTTGCTCGTTGCATTCCTGAAAGCTTAAGATAGATATTATATAGTTCCTTTTCTATGTACATTCTCAACCTGGAGCTGTTTTATGATATCACTGTATCCAATGCCTCATCTATGACACCAACCTTGTAGCCTCTGGCCCTACCACCAATTTTAATAATAATAATAAAGGAAAAATAGAAACCTCGAGCTCGTTCCCATTTTTTTCAATTCGCTTATACTTTATATTAATGAGCCCAGCTCCGCTCGGCTAATTTGTGCTCGAGCCAAGTATCACAATACTCTGCTCGGCTCGTTAAACAGCACTATGCTTCTTGTCTGTATATACATAGTAATCTTGTTTTCAATCGCCTGCTTATGGGTCCTCTTCACATCTGGTTTATCTCTTTGAGAGCACAGGATCTTGCTATGCTATCAGTCTACGCGATAATCATTCATGTGTGGAAGACTCAATGAAGAACTCCTGTCCCATTTGTTATGAGGTTTGATCCTGTGCGCTATATGATGTCACATGGTTTATGCGCTTGTATTAAACTGGCTTCCCCTGCATGCAGTTTCTTTTTGATTCAACCCAACAAGCAATGATTTTGAAGTGTGGACACACAATACATATGCAATGTTATCAAGAGATGACTGAACAAAACCAGTATGCACAACCAATTCTATATTCCTTCTTGTTTCCTCTGCCCTTGGTTTTTTGAATTCTTCTTGTATTATCTAAGATATCAATTATTTATAGGTTTATTATGTTTCAGGTACCGCTGTCCAATCTGCTCCAAGTCGATTCATGATATGTCTAGTTACTGGCAAAGTTTAGAAGAAGAGGTATGCTCATTCCATCTCTTCGTATTGGTGTATATAATAGCTAACCTCTGTAGCAGACTTTTTGCCTTTCGATTGTTATATATTTATTTCTGTCACAACCTCGTGTATATGTCTAGTCTACATTTGCCTAATTGTCAATATATCATGAAATATGATGCAGTACTATTTGTGATAGAAATGGTTCCAGTTGACTACCGGAGGATACAGTCAATTTATTAGAGCATTCTTGAGTGTTGATGTCTACATTAGCCTAATTGTCAATATATTTGCATTTTTCTGTTTGCTCAACTGAAAGTGACACTCCTGTTAAAAAGCCTATACTAACCTTATAAACTAATGAAGTCATAACTGGTTTGTGGTTCCGATTAACCGGTAGTTCAACTCAACCAAATCTATGAGATCCTTAGGTATGATGTTGGCAGTCTGGAAAGGATGTGCTTTAGAGTTTAGACCCACATCTGAAAATTATTAGATGACATGTTTACTTGGTGCGAAAAGTTGAATTATTACTTGACATGTATTTCATGAAGATCCTCTTGCTTATATCTGGGTATTGAAACCTGATACGCTGCCAAACCCTCCTCTACTTTCTTTATCAACGGCTAAAACATTAGTATATGGCTTTATCATTGTATTTTTTTTTTAATTGTAACAGATTCAAGCTACCGTGATGCCGGAGGAATATCGATATGATGTAAGCCCATTCCTTGTCCCTTTTGTTTTTTCTTTGAAGGTTCCTTTTTTCTGGTTTCGTAACTTCAAGGTTAGTTAATATTTGGTGAAAGCCTAACACGATGTCGTTCTGATTTCCAACTGAATGTCAATCAATTCTATAATTGATTTTGTATCTCCTCAGTACTGTACTGGGTCTTCGTAAGACAATCTCTCTTCTCTCTGTCATTTTGGGTTGTCTATGACTACTCTGGTCGTCCATTTGCTGGTGTACTCTGCATTGGTAGGAGTTTCTTCCAGAGTTGCCGATCGCGTTTTTCCAAGCCACCCGCTACAGGATGACCTGTTGCAGGTGGCGTTAGGGTTGCGAGCGATCGCGGCCTAGAGGGTCCTCTAAGGCGGTAAATTGGGGTAAATTGTCAATTTACCCCTTAAAAAAGGTGTATTAGCAGAACCTTTCATTCTGCTTCAGTTCATTCACGCTACTTGCTGTCACACTACTGTTTAACCTCCAAATTTCTGCTGCCTCCTTCCTCCTGCCGGCATCAGCCATTTTTCAGGTCAATCCACCGCTGGAATTCCTTCGTCTACCTCTAATCAATGAAGAAGATTAGAAGAAGATGTTGATTAATGTTTCCTACCATCTTTGTTGATGACTTGCTCTGTGTTGCATGCATCCCTTTCAATTCGAAATCTTCTTGTTAATCTGGTGTACTCGTATCAGTCATCAATACTTATTGGTCCTGCTCCTTCACTCCCGCCCTCAACCCCCGCATGCCCTATATGCAGCAAAATCTAAAGTTCCCTAAAACCTTCCATGTGTTTTTATGCTACTTGACAGGTTTCAATACACTGCAACGATTGCAACAACTCTAGCAAGACAGCCTTTCACATCTTCGGTCACAAGTGCGAGCACTGCGAGTCATACAACACCCGCATGGTAGCAAAACACAGTTGAGCATAAACGGTGCTGGAATATCTTGGGATAAGCTTTCTTTTGCTTAAAAACTGTTGTTTGTTCTTTCATTCTTTTGTCTGTAAAGGCTAACCTTACTGTAGCCTGTATGGTTTATCTTCCAAACGTCAAACGTGTAAAGTCATCGATGTTCATATGCGTACTGGTTGAGTAATCTGTGGCCTGTTTGTCACTTGATTCAAGTGGAGAAAACTCAACTTGAATTGAGTTTCATTCGTTTTGTGTGTGTTTCTAGATTTGGATTGAGTTTCATTAAATTGATTTTGAAACTCATTTCATACGACTCTTGCAGCTATAGGCTGCAGGTTCTCAACCTTATTAAACTAGTATCACTCTTGGTCATGGATTAAACTATTGATCTCGACATATGTTTCCGATTCTTAAAAAGGAGGGATGTTTTGATATTTTTCGGTGTATTTTACAATATTTGAAATTTGTTGCGATCATATGTTTAAAAAAGCTTCGAATTTGAAGTCCAAATTGTGCCAGTGAGCCAAAATTGAGAGACGTTTTTGTCTTTTTTTTCTTGAAACTGTAAAATTATATTAATGAATTATGAAAGGACATTTGATCATTTTTCGTTCTGTTTATGTGAGATGTTAAGCTATGCTCTTTGTTATGTTTCCGAAAATTGAAACCTTCTGCCGCATGTACTCCCTCCGTCCCACAAAACTTTACCCACTTTCCATTTCTGGACGTCCCAGAAAACTTTATCCATTACCAAATAAGGAATCTACCTCACACACAAAAACATTATTTTAACATCAACACTCCTTTATCACCACACATTCTCAAAAAGTAACTCATCCCACTTATTTTTTTCATTTTTATTTCATTACTTTAATTCATTTTCTTAAACTACGCGTTAATTCTAACGTGTAAAGTTTTGTGGGACGGAGGGAGTAGCATGTATTGTAATGTACAACACATTGAAATACGATGTATTGTCGTAATCGGTTACCTAGAAAAAATCAAGAAGACATGCTATGTAATACGAATACATGTGGATAGCTGATATCCACGATTTTGAGATGAAACAGGTGAGTGACATTTGTCCACAGGAGCTACAAGACCTGAGTGAGCAGTGACTCCTCAAGAATTGCTGCATGACGTTTGTTTGTAGACACTTCAGATCTTTTGCCATTCATCATACACACTTTGCCCAAATGGCTAATCTCAAATATTGTTCTACAAGCAGGACTCCTTTATATGTTTACTAGGGTGAAAATGATGTTTTACTAATTTAGGGGCAGGACTATTAAAATTTTGCAAAATCACATGTGAAATACTGAAATTTTAAAATTCACGGGGATGTCGCCCCTGCACACCCCTTTGTCTCCGCCCCTGTCTACAATTATCAGCTCAATTGATTTCCGTAACTTCGTAATTTTCCATCTGACACCAACGTTTTTACTTATGTACACGAACGGAACTAGGATGAGACATATAAAGGTGTCCGCCTCTCTGAAATTTCAAAATCTGTACATGTTATATTTATAAATTTCAAACATTGACCCCCTTATCCTCGACAAAATTCATGCACATATCTGTCCCCATAACTAGATATTCTGGGTTCGCCTAGACTTCATTCATTCTAGTTTTAGATACCTTAATCAGTTGACACTGGTTCTGCTAAATGTCATTAAACAGCATTCTAGAATCTGTTACTAAATCTCCTGAAACAGGTTCTAGATTTTGCTAAATGTACTGAAACACAGTGTTCTTGATTTGTCCTTTGAACATGTGACTTTGGAGCATTCTTGTCGAGCAAGTTCTAGCGTTACAATTGATATTTCCATGTCGCTGTTTTGGGTCCCAAAAAGATACACAATTTATTTACTTCTCTTTTCTCATGACTAGATATTTTTCCATCAAGTGACAACACTAAATTATGTCCCTCTCTCCATTACAAGTGGACTGCCCTCCTACTTAAAACCAAATTCAATCTATTCACATGTTATAATATATACTTTCTTTTCCTACAGGGAGTACACCGCGGAATACACATCAGACTGTTTGATTAGCAATTTTGGTTTTGGTTTTGATTTCGGTTTTAATTCAATAAACGAGTCAGCTCAAAATTTAGTGTTAGGATAGTTGTTAAAATGTGTCAAAACCAAAACCTAGCAAACTCGGTTGTCTTCATTCTCTCTAACTCTATACTTATCTATTACGACTAAACTAGTTACCACATTTTATGTATTTCGTAAAAGATGTCGATATAGAAGTAAGCATGTCGAGATGGATCTGAGTCATATGATAGAGATATTAGAGTATTATTACTGTTTGAAATTTGGGGTTTGAACAAGAATGATTTAGAAATGTCTTAAGAAGAAAAAGGTGAGAAAATGAGAGGTGGATGAGAACAAGACATGGGTAGTGCTTGGAGTACAAGGAAAAGCTGTCTTATGTCCCAAGTCATAAATATCAGTGCTTTCTGGTAGATCTGCCATTATAACATGACCTCAGTGTAAATTCACACAACCACTATACTTAATATTTTTGTAAGAAAATTAAACTATATAAAAGAAAAATAAAAAGTAATAATATTGACTCAAATGTCCGATTTCATATTTTTAATAAGTGAGGAAGCACGCTGAGTTGTACTTCGTTTTCGTTCTTGATACGTATAATCTTTGGATGAGAGGTAGGCCGTAGGGTGGCACATCCCAAAGGCGTCAAGCCGTCAACCGTCCAGGCGTCCACTACAATGTCATATCATATGTATGTATATAGTGATTGCCAATTAGGTAGGGTTCTACACATAAAAGGAAAATGAGAACTCAATTCCATCACGTTTGATGAGGTTATATTCAAACTTCAGTGTCATGATGTTAATTACCACTCCTAATCATTTAATACCGTACGATATAAGAGATATCATTAACCAAAAAAAAAGTAAAAAATACTGATATCACGTATTTACCTACAAATATCCTATGTATTGCTTTAAAATATCATGGGTTTGATATACTTGCATTACATTGTAGTATTATTTAACGCACATTATTTCAATCGTTTCAAAATTTACAACCCCTCGTCTCACAAAATAACTTACTTCTAGCTCCGTCCCTATACACCAGAACTATCATGCACACAATTCAATTAGACTATAAAGTAAAGTATTTGAAGATGCTTTCTTATAAAGTAAAGTATTTGAAGATGCTTTCTTAAGATCAGTGCGTGAGTCGAACACTAACGACAACTCGACTCGCTCGATAATGTAAACACGCCGAGTTCGAACTTCAGTTTATGTTTGTTTATCTATTAAACTCGAACCAAGTTTCACCATACTCGAATCATCTCGACTTTTGACATCCATATCAATATCATGATCATGATGAGGTAAGATTGAGTTGTTGAATAAAATACTAGACCAGCATAAAAAATGTGAATTTGTTCAAATCATAAAGTGAAATTTAAAGAGGAAAGTCTTACCTAAAAATCCATTTACTTTTTCCCTCAAAAAATCAAACCACCACAAAAAAATCCCCAAAATAACCAGAGCACAACAACCACTCTGCTCATCAATTTTGACCATATACAAAAACAGAGCATCCATTTCTACAGAGCAGAAAAATACGCATAAACAAAACCGATAAGGTTCTTCTTCGTCTACGTCTCCCTCTTCTTGACAAGTATACAACCACTAAGCTGCTGACTCACCACCACCATGATCGCCACCACCGCTCCAACCGTTCCCAACAATCCCCAACCCACCTCAGATGATACACTCTGCGACTTCTGCTCTTCATCAAAGGCGCTCCTCTACTGCCGGGCCGACTCCGCCAAGCTCTGCTTCACCTGTGACCGGGAGGTCCACTCCACCAATCCCTTATTCAAGAAGCACACCCGCTGCCTCCTCTGTAACTCCTGTTCGGACTCCCCTGCTTCCATCTTCTGCTGTACGGACTCGCTTGTGCTCTGCCAGAACTGTGATTGGGAGACGCATAAGAGCTTTAAGGTTGTGCACGATAGGCGCCCCGTGGAGGGGTTTAATGGGTGCCCCAGTGTGGGGGAGCTGGTGAGTGTTTTAGGGTTTGAGGATTTGGGGAAGAAGAAGGTGAAGGATTGGTTGGATTTTGGGGATGGGGAGGGAGAGGAGGAGTTTGAAGGGTTGAGGGTGTGGGAGACGCCGGCTGTTGTGAGCTTGGATGAGCTTGTGGTGCCTAATGATGAGAAGAATAATTGGAAGGTTATTGGTGTGCCGCCTTTGCCTAAGGTTTGGTTTTTGGTGCTTTTTTTGGTTTAAAGATTGGATTTTTTGGGTTTTGGGAGGTGTTTGTGTATTTGTTTATGGTTTAGTGTAGGTGTTAGAATGCTAAATGTTGTAGGCAGAGACTTAGAGCAATGTATTTGGTTATGAAGAGTTGATTTTGGGTGATCTCAGCTAGATTGATTAGGCGAAAAGGTCGAATTGCAATGGGTTAATGGTGTTTGGTGGAGTGGAAGTTTTGCGATTGTCGTTGTAGCCAGGTTTAGGAGTTGTATGATCTCGTAGTTTTTGTTGCTGTTTTTAGCTTTTTATTTGATTTCAGGATTGGATTTTTTGAGTTTTGAGAGGTGTTTGTGTGTACTTGTTCGGTTTGTTTATGCTTTTGTGTTGTTAGATGCTAAATGTTATAGACAGAGACTTAGAGCAATGTGTTCGGTAATGAGGAGTTGAAGGTTGGATATTAGGCTAGGTTGGATTGGCGAAAAGATTTCGAGGTGAAGTGGAATAGAAGTTATATAACTCCAGCTTGCTGTGTCCCTCCTCTGCCTAAGTTTTGCTTGCTTGATTTTTGTTCCTGTTTTTAGCTTTCTATTTGGTTTAAGATTGGATTTTTTAAGTTTTGAGAGGTGTTTGTGTACTTGTTCGGTTTGTTTATGCTTTAGTGTAGTTGTTAGATGCTTACTGTTATAGACAGAGACTTAGAGCAATGTGTTAGGTTATGAGGACTTGAAGTTTGGATATTAGGCTAGGTTGGTTTGGCGAAAAGATTTCGAAGTGAAGTGGAATAGAAGTTTCATGCTTGTCTTTTTAGCCAGGTTTAGGAGTGGTGTGATCATGTAGTAGATATAACTCCAGCTTGCTGTGTCCCTCCTCTGCCTAAGTTTTGCTTGCTTGATTTTGTTGCTCTTTTGAGCTTTTTTTCTGGTTTCAAGATAGTATTTTTACCCGACATTCTTGATCTTGTTAAAGATAAAAGTCCATTCTTTTGAATGCTTGTTGTGAAGGTTACATGTTTTCATTTCACTTAGATTCTGGTATAGTTGCTTGTGATGTGGTTGGTGTTGGCTGTTACTACGAATTTATGATATCCAGGATTACATAGTGAAGTTTTATGAAATGCTAGTTGCAAAGTGCACAATATAGCAAGCATTTGGGGATTTGTCATTGTGTTCGAACTTTGAAGTCTGAAGTCTGAACTGCGGATTTTATGCCTGAGTTGGAATTGTCAATATTGTTGTGTTCGGTATTGGAAAACATGAGTTTCGTGATGCATTTTGCTTTAGAAGAGAAGTGGTGTGTGTGTGTGTGTGGTGCAGTGAAAACTGCAATTCTCTTTTTGTTCGTTTTCTGTCCTTTAGAAAGTGTTAACTTCCTTTAGACTACTGCTACTCAATCAGAACCGGAATGCTGTATGTGGGAAGCACAAAGAAGAAATACTTTGCCAACTTCGTGAGATGGCTAAAACTGAGCCCAACTTCACTGGTTCTCTTGACGACTTTGAACCGAATGATGAATTTCGACTACAAGTTCCTGAAAAGCTTGAGTTTATCAAGAGCAGTCCAGGCTTTCAAAATAAATCAGAACCATTATTGCTTCCTTCTTATGAGGTAATACTCTCATCTTCCATTTTAGTTATCATTGCTCCACGTTCGAATTTCTGCCCTGCATAGATGCTGGAATTTCTCCTACTCCATGGATGTTTCATTTGATTAGCAGTTTGCACAATGCACATGTAAAACTTCTAATAGTTCGTTATGTGCAAGTTATAGCTCGCATGTGAGAGTCAAGAGTCGAACTTTGGATGTTAAAAAACCACTTGAATTGTACTTCGTTCATAAAAAAAGCTCTTGCTCTTGTGGACGTGCATATAGCTTACGAACAAGTACTTCGTTTTATGAGTGCCATGAACTGTTCATTGTGCGTTGAAGGGAAAATCATACCAACAAAGCTTCTTAAAGTCGATTTAAATAAAATTTAGTATATCTCATTGCTTTTTGTAAAAACTGAACATATATATCAGAAGAAATGGATGAATCAAAGAAGTGATCCGTTTCTATTTGCAGACTGGTGCACAACAATGGGGTGATTATAATGGCGGGGTCCCAGATCAAAGCTTCTCTCCAAAATTCTTAGATAACTTTTTCGATTTAAAACACCTAGTACCCCACAAAGATTTAGAATGTTC
>JAYMSL010003775.1:0-11947 GCA_036897195.1 Plantago coronopus | reverse complement strand
GCAACACGTATTTGCAGTGTTCTCTCTTGCCATATATGTGTTTATTTACTTCAGGATGCTGATGTATATCTTTTGAGGTCTGTTTTCCAAACTGTTTTGATTATCAATAACGCATCCAAAATTGTATAGATGAATCAGTATGATGTCAATTCAATTTCTGCTTCTGAGGCTTGCGGTAAATTTAGTTCAATATCAAGTGCCAATTCTGGTAATAACTTTGTGACGGTAATCTCGTGTGTTTTCTTTAGTCTGTGGAAGCTTTGATTTCATTTGTTACCACCAGCATATATGCGGTGTGACATAGCGATTATGAAGGTATTCTCTGTTGTTTGTTTAGCTCATTCACATTTCGTTCAGCTGTATCTTTTTGCCATCAGAAATTTCATTTACGCTTCCTCTGCCACTAGTCTTGCCTGTTATACGCCAATGTTGTTGTCGACATTGAAGTTCTTTCGCCTTTCTGTGGCACAGTGCAGTGGTATAGGTGCATAAAAGTAAAACAGGATAATTTTTGGTCAGGTGAAGTGTATTCTGTGTTCTTTGTAAATGTGATTCGATGGTGAAAACAGGAACCAGCTTCTGCTCGTCTTTGTTCTCGCATATTGAGCTTTAGATAGGCATTTGGTGTACGAATACGAACATGAATAGATTGTTACGAATACGAACCAGCTTCTGCTCGTCTTTCTTCTTTTTCTTTGCTATGTGAGTGCAGGCATGCGAATATGAAGCTTAGTGTTTGCAAATTCTGTTCGCATATGCTTGTTTTTCTCTCCATTTTCCGCCATAATTTGAGGCGAAAAGCACTTTAAGAGTGGAGAGGGGCTCTTACGCCCATCTTCACAATCAAATTTCCACACCCAATATCAATGTTCTTTAGTTTGCTAAATCCTGCATATAGTTTCCATCTCCTATGTATGTCGTTCGATCTGGACTAACAAGTTGAAATGCCACAAAAACCGTCATCGACCAAGATGTCTTGATTTCAAGTTTTCAACCTCCAAATGGGAAGATATTGAGTTGTTTCCTAGACTCATACTATATGAAGCTACTAACTCAATTCTGTGACACAACAAACTTGCGAACCAGCAATGTCTAAGGCTCTAAGCGACCACACCATTTCAATTTGATAACAAACGTGATAAAGAACCAAAAAGGTAACATAGCCAACCAACACAGTCCGCGGAATTCCACAATGTCACACAGAAGCTAATGAGTGCATCTGTCGGGTTCAAATATAGTCGAATTAAACCTGGGATAAGTGAAATGGCGAACTTGCAAACCAGCATGTCTAAGTGACAACATCATTTCAGGCAAGAGTTATACAAAAGTCCAAAAGACCAAACAGGTAAGATGGCCAACCAAAAGTAGGTCCAAAACAGTCCACGACATTCTGCAACATCACACAGAAGCTAACGAGTGCATGTGCCGGGTTTAAATATAGTTGAATAGTTAAACCTGGGCCTGAAGAGTTGAATATATACCCAATCCTACATCTTTGTAACCGTCATCCAAACTAATCTATCAACATGATTCAGTATCTCCACACATTAGTAAATCCACCTTTGGCATTATAAAAAGAAACATGGAGCGTCATCCGCTTAGTTCCTCAGAAATGCCACAGTTGCAACCCGAGATCCAACTGAACCCCCAAACATAAAGGTTGGATAAGAGCGAATGTGGTCAACATACTGGAATGGTGGAGTTATGCCCTCTGTGGTTTCTACTTCTTGGGAAGCTACTCTCCTTTGATTGAATGCCTCAACCTCTTGTATAAGCTCATCTTTTGTGCTGTTGCAAGATGTGATAACCTGAAACGAGCCAATCAGGCGTTACAGAGGAACATATCATTTCATTCAACTCGATGTCTCGATCAATCATTAAACATCAGAGTTTACATATCAAGGACATGAAACAAGTGCATCATTACTTATTGGGTTAATAATACTTAATAGATTCCCCAAACAAAAGATGTCAAGATTTCAGGTGTACAGAGATACATCTAACAATTGGATAGTAGTGGTGCTTACCAATAACCCACCAGAAGCAACAAGCTCTGAGACAGAATCCCAATACATGATCCTGAAACAGAGAAGTAATCGAATTATAAAATCTTCATTGATTGTCTCGGTTCGATATATTCATTTTGAAGGCAAGTCAAACTCAATTTACTAGTACAGAGGTATGAGGACAATTATTCATAAAGAAGAAAGGCAAAAGAAAATTGGACATAACTGATCTGATAATATAAACCATGCTACCGATATTACCTTTTAATAGGACCATCAGGATGTAACCCAATTGCATCAAGTGTCCCCTTATCAGTGACAAGCTGAAACTTCTGATCTAATTTTGTGTCAAGAACATCATCAACCTGGGGAACAATTCAGATGAATAAAGATCAAATTATGGGAGAAATATGTCATACTAGATCAAGCTAATGATAACTGACAACAAACAATGCATTCGAAAAGCTAAAGTATGTTAGAGCTGTATCTGCCTAAAGGAAGTAGCTTAATTATTGTATCCCCGCCTCCCCACAAAGGCACACACGGTTGACACAATGACACTTGCGCCATAATAATATCCAAGCATGTCATTTTCATCACGAATGACAAAACACATACCAGGAACTTAATGTTAGAGAATCCATCACGTTCAGCAAGGTTACGAGCCAGATTAACTGCTCCTTCACTATAATCAGTTCCAGTGAGATCAGAGAACCTAAACACAGGTTTTGCAAGTTAGTCATTTCACAAATGTAACTTGTAAGTTTAGTAGAATCAGCGGATACCAGTGAGAGATAAAATGAGAAAAAAAAGAAAAGAAAAAAGAAGAAGAAGAATCAACCACGGGTGCCTCAGACAATAATTACCAAAAGACTGCAATCTCAGTGATGTCAAATACACTACACACCAGAAAGAAAAAAAGAAAACGGAAAAGAAAAGAAAAAGAAAATCCATTTTCACATTTATTAAAACTCTGAGGAATATAACCAAGGTCCAGACGTCTATCTGGCACGTGCAAGATAACATCGTTAATGAAATCCAGGTAGCATATATATAACTCATTAACTAGACATGTATGTATGAATCCTACCCTTGCTTGATATGTCCATTCATCCGCAAGTTATAAATGCAATTTGCCTTGTTAAAACAATTAATCAAGGAGTGCAAAACAGTGCACGTTAATGAACTTTATAAAGGATATTTGAGATAAACTAATGCAACAACAAAAGGTGTGGAGTCCATCCTTCCACTCGTGATCTGAGGTCAATTGAACCAAACGCAGAAAAATTTGATTTGAAATTTTGGCATGGCATAGTTATAGGTGATGCAGCATATACAACGTATGTGAGTTTTGCTTACCCTTGCTTAGACAACTCCTGGAGAAGCAAGCCATTGCCAGTTCCAACATCCAGGACACTCCATCCAGATAAATCCTTTTCGGAATTTACTGAAGGCACACAGTTGGTGGTTTCAGCATGGCTTGGCAATTGACGCTGAGAAATTTGGAAGAAGACATCTTTGGTCCAGGTGGCAACACTTTCCATGACATCTGCCCCAAACCTACAAAAAGAGAAAGCAAACTAAAGTTGTAGCCTGATGTTTTTAGATAGCAGATGCATTCTTATGATCTTCCATTTATTTTTTGGGCATGTAACAGGGTGCTGAACATGTGCAAATTATCCATATAATGAAAATTTGGATGTAACTTACTACAAATAGTTACACAGAACTGGGAAAGCGGGAGAAATGAGGTTCATAAGATTTAAATTGGATCTCACGTGAGCGACTATGATACTTTCCATGCAGTATGCATGAGCGAAGAAAGCATGAATTTAGTGTTCGAAGAGAAGCATAGCTTATCTATGTCTTTGTGATACACTCATGCTAGCGCCCCGTCTTAAAGGCAGGATGAAGGTGATTAATGGATAGAGACCTATGCGCAAGAAACTATGCATGAGCTAAAAAAGGCATGACTTTAGTCTTCGAAGAGAAGCATAGCGTATCTATGTATTTTTGAATTTTGAAACCCTCATGCTAGTGCACCGTCTTAAAAGCAGGGTAAATGTGATCAATAAATAGATAGAGACCCATGCGGAATAAACTATAATAGCCTATGTCATGTACATGGTATAATGTATTCCATGTGCATATATTAGCTTAACGACTGGCACAGTTGCAAACAAACTCAACTAAGAAAGCTCTAACAGTAAGGCAGCGTCTTCTCTAATTTATACTTCCAGTAACCACTCATAGAGCAGTGAAATATTTAAACACATAGAAGCATGCTAGCGAAGACCGAACATTCAATCATGGAAGAATCATGTCTGAGCTTACCAAACTTCACCAACATGCCCATGTTCCCTGAAGTTCGTCAGTTCATCTGCATATGCAGCATCCCAATAGCTCTGGAAACCCAGTTCCGAAGCAACAGCATCTGGCTCCTCTTTGTCAGAACTGCTCACCAAAGATTGAAACTCAGACTTCAACATAGAATAAGATACAGCAAAGCATATTGAATATCCAACTCATTACGCAAAAGATTTATCAATTTCATAAGAAACGCCGAACTCACAGGATCCACTTGTATCAGAGTGTGTGTGTGGGTGAGTATTCCGTTGTCTCTTTCAAAAGCACTGATACAATACAAACGCATTTATAATATGATGTAGTACATACTCATTCAATTTACTTTCTATTCATATTTATTAATGTTAAAGGGCTCGCTTCCCGTGGTCATGCAGCCTTGAGTTCACTTCATTCTCCACTTATTTATATATGCAGTACTGGATTACTGCTTAAATACAATTCATATCTGAAATGTAGTACTCTCACTTCAGCCAAAAACAATACACAATTTTCAACACCACTTCCATATTTCGTTCTAATACCAGCATTCCCAAACCTTACATGGAAATGATATGCTCATACAGCTCAGTTGTAGCAATAGACAGAGAGCATCAAAACCGAGGCCAAATGATTAAACACACAAATTCCAATTACAAACACAAATAAGCAAAAACAGTTGAGTAATTAAGCATTCACGGACACAACTGATTCAAATTCACCTCCCTTGATAAAACACCAACAACTCATCTAACAGTAGCTGAATCAAACTAAATGATATCATCAGAATGCAGGTGCGGGAGTACCTGTAATCAGATGCAGCACGGTTAGTCGGAGCAGATAGAGCTTCAGCAGCGTCAGCATGACGCTGGTCATCGTCCAGAGTACTGCCATAATCGCTCTTGATGGACCACGAATCAGCTGCAATAGATCGATCGTCGTCCGAGATCAGATCGGGGACGGTCACCTGACGAGCAGTATGAGGTATATCGGAATCTTCCAAAGGAAACCTAATACCAGCCATTTTGGAGAGTCGGATGCAGTGAGAAACCCTAGAAGAAGTGGTTTTGGGGAAATTTGGGGGATTTGTGTGAGAGAGAATGAGGAAGAATGGTGTAATGAGCCAACGTGTACTAGGTAGCTGAAATGAGATGACAAGGACTGAACGAGACATGTAGATGTACTTTACTGTCCAAGCGTGTCACCACGTCGGATCAGCATCACCGGGGCATATTTGGAAATCTAGGTTTACATTCCGGCTCGCGTATTCGTTAACTTTCGTGTTCAAATATTCGTTACTTTGTTCGTTCCAGTATGTTTTGATAGTTTGATATGGTGATATTTGGTTATGACATAGACGTTCGATTGTCTCAAGAAAAAAATGGACTCGAACAGAACCTTTAAGACCCAGATATACGATTCAAAACGGAAGGGAAAAAACACTTAAAAATAAGAGAAGAGTCATATATGGCCTTTCATATAACTCTCATGCAATGTAATGAAGAGGTAACTTGGATATTGCTTGATATACACTTCGTGATACCATAAATTTAGAGTACGTTCGTTAGGTTTAAATTCCCGACTTGCATACTCATTGGCTTTCGCGTTCAAATATTCATTATTTTGTATTTTTGTTTGTCCCAACATGATTTTATGGTTTGACATGGTGATGTTTGGTTTTGAATGAATAGGCGCCACTTCATTAACTTTCGCGTTCAATTTTCAGCGTTTGGTTCTATTTCTTTTTTTTTCTGGGAGAGAATGGACTCGATCAGAACCTTTCAAGACTCAAATATGCAATTCAAAAAAAAAAAAAGAAAAAAACTCAGAAAAGAAGACTCATACGAACTTGCATATAATTCTCATACAATCCTTTAAGAGGTAATACAGAAGATTGTTTCATACACTTCCTTAGAGCATACAAATAGTTCTTGATACATGTGAAATTATGTCGAACTATCATAAGGAAAGTCAAAAGAAGGGGTGAGTGGTACCTTTAAAAAATACAAGGGGATAAATGACCTGTAAAAACAATACAAACAGTCAATCGGCTTTTTATGAAAAATACACGTTGAATAACCAAAAAATCTCTTAATCAAACATATATAAAGCCTCATTATCCTGGCTAGTGATCAAGATCGAATAAATCGTCATGTTAAGTCCATTCAATTCAATCTTGATCATATATTGTTATTACTTTTAAAACCATTAATAATATATAATGTACGAATTTCAAACCATTAGATATAATCAAATTAATTTCATTCTCAATTAGGTTATCCGGACGAACTCCATATCTCCGGTATGAAGTTCAAATCACATCAAACAATATACCTACTCGTTAGAGATCGAAACAAATTCAACACCACATACTCCTTCCCTTTCCCTCTCAAGCTCTCAAATTAAACCATTACCAAAGTAATTCAAAACATACTTTACATCCCAATTATCACACTTTATCATTTACCACAATCGAATAACTTTCACTAAAAGCACATCAACTTATCGGAAATATACAACCATTAATTAAACGGTAAAATCTGCAATCATATGCCAAAGTAAAAAAAAAAGTAAAAGCAACGTCTCTCTTCCTTTGCTTCCTTTAATCCATCACCAAAATTTAGTATACACTATAATAGAACTTCTAAAACTACATTTAGCAAAAACGAATATTATGCTTTAATTCGAACATAATACGACCCGAAGCCTAATTAATCAACTTTGCGTGATTTCAAATCCTAGCTTCGCCCGAACATTAATGGAGTAATTAATATTTTCCATAAAATCAAAAAGGAAAAAAATCGAAATGAATCATCATCATCATCATCATCAGTAGTCAACACGACCATCTTGGTCTTACATGAACAACTTCTTCAACAATGGTGTCAAGCTCCGGCTTCTTCGACCTCGTGATCGACAACCTATGCTTAAACTCCGGCGTCGAAAACTCTTCCATCTCTTCCAAGTTCATCTTCGGCGCCACCTCCTGATCAGTACTACTCCTCCTCACCACCTGCACCTCCGCCACACTCTCCGGCGATATCCTCACGCATCCAAGCGACACCCTCTTCTCCTTCCTCACCGCCACGAACAGCGGCGCTATGTCCGCCGCCGCCACCACCTCGTTCCTCCTCCTCATCGGAAAGAACACATAAACACTCCCGATTTCGAGACGCTCGTCCGCATTAAGAGGTGAGAATCTTCGGCCGAGCTGGAGCGACTTCGCGTTGGCTAAAAAGTGGCCCGGAGCCTCCAGCATTAGCTCGCCGGCTTCGGAAGGGGAGTAGATGCGGCGGACTTCGCCGGAGGGGAAGATGACCTTTGTGCCCTTGGTTGAGCCTCTGGTTGATGGGGCGGTTAAGGTGCATGAAATGTAATTCCCCATTTTTGTGTGTTGTGTGTCGGGGGTATTCTTGTCTTTTTGTAGATGTGTTTGTGTGTTTTGTTGTTGTTGGTGTTGAGTGTTTGAGAATTGTGTGGAAATGTTGTCTTGAAGAGAGTGAGTATATATAGAGGAGTAAAAACAATAAAATATTATCTAAAAAAAAAACAATAAAATATTATTCTGAAAAAAGGAATAAAATATTGGGAAGAAAATAATAGAGGGGAAATATAAAGAAAGAAATCGAGAAAGGGAATGGAACGTGGCGAGAATCATTGGGAAATTGAAGGAAAAGTGGATAGGAGTCAGATGTACATAAGACATTTTTGTTCAAGTTTTAGAAGTGGAAATATATGGTGGGTTTCCGTTGGCCACATATTTTTGTTTTGGTAAATTTGTTGAATTTAAACTTTTGATAGGGTTATTAATTATAATTTCGGAAGTGAACTAAATGTATAATGGATCTAAAATATAAATTTGAACTGAATGAATTTGAATTTAAGTTGAAAAAAAAAACAGAGTCTAATGAAACTGGATTTAAGATTTCTTGTTGTTTTATCACAATCTTTTATTTCATTTAATTTTTGGTAAGTTTGTCACTAAAAATGCATTAAGGTTTCAAATGACTCCATTACTTGAATTAGAATGTAGAACATCAATAAGCTTCCAAATTCCAATTTTATTCAAACATTTGAGTAAAATTGGAAATTAAAAAATATTTAAATAGTGAATTTTCAAATAGTTGTGCTACTATTAACATAACAGTTATATATACTTATAATAATACGTGTGGACATTCTAACGTGCAGTCCCCTTACGCGTTTGTAATTATCTCTTAGAGGGTAACCTCATTAATAAAAACATTTTTTGCTCATTTTTTCAATTATTTTTTTTTAAAAAAAAACGTCTAAACATCTTTATAGCTTCAACTAGTGAGAGTACCATTATAAAAATGTAGAACTCGTACACATGGCGAGTTGGTTAGATGCAGGGTTTAGCATTTCTTTCGTCGTTCATCTTGTTTTTGCTAACTTAATTACATGTATTGTATTGTATATGTTGAATTTAAATTCGTTGGTAAATATGATGACTGATCACTGATTGAAAAGTTACTCTATATAACTTTACAAAAGAATAACAATAAGACGACTACTCTGTTAGGCTCTGTTCTTTTCAGCTGAGGATTCCGGAACTGAACTGAACTGAACTTAATGGATCTGAAGTGAAGTACAAATTTGAACTAATCAAATCTGAATGGATCCGAACTGAACTGAATGGATCTGAACTTCAGTTGAAAAGAACAGAGCCTAAGCCATCTTAAAAATGACTTGTTGAGTTATTAGCGGGCTAAGGTCTCTGGAAATTCAAATTAAGTCGGTGAAAAGTGTACTAACACAAGTACACTGCATTTGGTATGTCTAACTACAAGACAAAAATCATCAGCGTACTATAGTGTGACAAGTGTATATTGGCTCCAACGTATTGACTCCTTCCCAACGGAACTATATGAATCCTTGCCATTGACACTATGAACACATGACTTGAAGCTTTGGAAAGAGTGTGAATGAATCTCAATGGGATTACCCACAATTTAAGAGAGGGTGAATGTAGTTTAAAGTGGTACTTGGATAACTACATACACAAAGAAAGAACAAAGAACACCTTTCTTTTTTGGGAATCACCCATAATAACTCAATAATTAATTGTGTATGGTATGGAATTTTAGAATGGGTGATGCACTAATAAATCTCCAATGCGTACACAAGTAAGGACAAGAAAGAATATTGTTTTTCGAGGCCTTGAGTTACCGCTCTAGCCCACAAGGACAAGAGGCGTTACAAACTATATGAGAGCTGAACAAATTCAAAACCTACAAGAGGGAGGATAATTGGTCCAGGAAGGTGCCATGAGAATGTTGTGTTATTTATAAAGGGTGAATGTACGAGGAAACATTTCAGAAAGAGTAGATGAGTTAATTACACTAATAAACCAATGTACACCATTATATTCGTGATCCAATTATAAGAACTTCAAAGTTAATGGTGCGTATTTGCAATTGAACAATGTTAGAATGGGTGACTCAATGTAAAGATATCTCGATGCAGGCACTACCGATGAGATGACAGTGTGTAGACGACACATGTTGGTATGCAAATTAACATATCATCCACATAATAGTATATGAGAATCCGTGGCAGACCACAGGACGCGAATTCGTTAGAAAAATATAACATATTCTACTACTGCTATAAAATTCTAATTTCTTTAACATGTGAAAAAAATGCCCTGGCGTTGCTACGGGTTACTACTATCTATAACATTAATTCACTAATTTATTGCAGGTACTCAATAGAAACAAAATAATCGATTGTTTTACATGCTACCAAATTTCGTGCACTTTGATATATTGGAGATTTGTTATCTGGATACATGATACTTTGTTTTAAATACACATATGTATAGTTTTGTAAATTCATTACCCGTCAATTTTTGATGGGCTATTTGACTAGTTCGCTTTAATTGAAAATATACATTTTTGGATCGTTACATAAAGATAGAGTTTAATACTTGAACGTATGAAAATGAAATGTAAATAGAGATTTATGAGTGAAAGGAGTATAAAGATAACCTTGTTATCTAAGAAAAACAAATGGTTCAATTTTTTTAGTTAATATATGTAATCAGTTTTTTCAAAAATAGTATTTTAATTTCAAAAGTTTTGCTAAGTTTGACGTCCTTCGTTCGTTCGTCTCTCATCTAAACGTTCACGTGCTATTTGAGAAAATGAATTTCATCAATGAGAAAAGTAATATTACGTGCATCGGTGTGTGTAAACTATAAAGCATAAGGCTCTGTTCAATCTATATTAATTTATATTATATTCAATTCAGTTCCATTCAGTTTTACGTAATAGTTCAAACTTTAAATTTATACGTGAACTTAGTTCACCTTCATATACATTCACTTGAGTGTAGTACATAAGATTTCAGTTAAATTGAAGGTAGCTAAAGAGAGATATTGTGAGAGAAGTCATTGTCATGGAAAGGAGTAAGTATCATTACTACAATAGAGTAGTACTACTATGATGAGTTAATTAATAAAATAAGGTGTCGTCCAGTAAAGAGCAATTTATTAGTGATTGAATAATAGTAATTATTTATTGGATAAGTAGTCCATGATCTAGTCATGAGGAGCAGTGTACTTGAGTTGCAAAGCAAAGGTCATTGTAAAGAAATGAGGTCAATTAACACTTGAGCCAGACATTTGAACCAACCGTTACATTTCCCCATACTACCCTGCACAAATCGAATTTCGACATTCATTCTTCCTAACCTTGCTTAATGTTTACATGTTCTATGCACAGCTAAAACAATTTTAGTATGTGATATAGTATATATTAATAAATTTACTGCAACATCCATTCATGACATTTATTATCATTATTATTATATATTATATATATCACAACACTTTAAATATTTAACGACTTTAGTGGAAATTTCGATCATTTGTTTCGGTGTGATTATATCTAGGTTGTACCAGAGTAATAGTATACATGTTTGTATTGGTTTATTTTAGTTCAGTTCGGTGTGTGGATTTTGAATGAAGTATTTGTCGACACTCATTATTCTCTAGTGTCGTTTTCAAATCATTTTTACATTTTCTTCTGTATATACTACTACTACTACCAGTACAATACTACTTATATCAAGTTGATAAGCACAAGTAAATTGCCGCTTACTTACTGGTGTTAGTAAACTATACTATACTATACTATTATTCCTTCATCTTCCACAACTTTCTCCTCCAGTGACACAACACAACACAATCATTCACCTCTCTCATGGTGGATTTCAGCTTTCAAGGTTATCTATCTATCTATCTATCTATCTATCTCCTTTTCTCTCTCTATATGCTCTTTGCAACTCAATATACTATTACTAATTTAGTATTAGTAGTTTAGTACTACCTTTCTTCTTCCTGCTTCAACATAGCACTCAGCAGATTGCGATTATGCTTATTAGTAGTTGTTACTTTTTTTTACTTCCTGCTCCACTCCAAGGTTTTAACTTATTCCTGTTTTCTTCCCATTTGTTATTAACTTTACTGGAAATGAAAAGCTCCACTTGTGTTGTGTCTGTATGATTCGTGTTTGATTTCTTGTACGCTTGAGAATTGCCTATCGGATTTTGAGGGTTTGGTAAGCCGACTTTGA
>JAYMSL010003774.1:0-11948 GCA_036897195.1 Plantago coronopus | reverse complement strand
AAAATTGGTCTAATTTTTTTGGATTATCATTTTATGAATGAACATTTATCTTAAAAAAATATAAAAAAAATTGCAAAAAAAAAAAAAAAAAATTTCGGTGCCAACGTCCTTGCCAAGCACCACTGCAGGAAAATCCTGGCACGGGAAGCTGGCGTGGTCGACGACAGGTTTTCGTCGTCAGCACCATTGGTAGTAGTCTAAGCAACTTTGTTAACCAAGGACCTCACCTTCCTTGGCACAAACTTTGGAAACTCAAACTTCTACCTAGAATTAAAAACTTTCTTTGACAAGCCTCTCATGATAAACTTCCTACTCTTGATAAGCTTGTTAAGTTTGGCCTGATTAACTCTGATGTATGTAAGCTTTGTGATACTGCTTCTGAAACTATCACTCACTTAATTTTTCAATGCAAGACCTTAGACAAGTTATCTGTTTCCTAGTAATAAGGATGTATGGTCCAATCTTAGGAATGCTATCTTCATGGTTTGTGATGTTAATAATAATCTTGATAAGCTTGCCATATTTGCTTGGATTATCTGGAGGATCAGGAATGAACTGATTTTCCAGAATAAGACTTGTAATGAAGCTCAGTTCCTCCAGCTCTTTTATGCCACTATTAGAGATCATACTATGGTCTTCCATAGGACCATTGCTACTGTGACCAGAGTTAAAATTAAATGGAAGCCTAGTCACAATCATACTTTCAGTATAAATGTAGATGGATCTTATAGGTCTAATACCAACGTAGCTGGGACAGGGTGCATTATCAGGAACACCAAAGGAGAATTTGTTAGAGCTGGTGCGGCTTTCATAGGCATCACTAACAATTGCACATCTGAGCTTAAAGATGTTAACATGGGACTGTTATTGGCTGGCCAGTTAAACTTAAAATCTATTCAGCTTCAAACTGATTATGACTATGCTTTCTCTTGTATTCACAAGAAACAGAAGCCGGCATGGAAGGACACCCAGCTGCTTGGGGAGATCTGGAAGAAACTGACATGGTTTGAAGAAGTGGAGATCCGTTTTGTCTACAGGCAGGCCAATAGTGTGGCAGATAAACTCGCCAAGTATGGTAGCAGTAGCTTGTCTAGTAGTAGTAGTAGTAGTACCCTGAACAATCAAGTAGTTTATTCGGTTGATAATGTCTGTAATATGCTTAGGCTTTTGGTTTGGGACATATGCCCGGAGTGGCTGGCTGATTCCATTCAACAAGACTTGGTTAGATCTTATTTTAGATTAGTTCGTAGTGGTAGTTCGAACGATGTACAACCGGGTGCGGTGCACCTGTAAAGACCTGTTTGGAGTGGAATAAACGGTTGTTTCCTGTTAAAAAAATGACAAACTACAACACCCTTTCCTTTGTTAATTGTTAATACAGTTTGCAATTTAATAATTTTTGCACCTCAAAACTAACTATGCTTCCAATTATGTACTTAGGAGTTAGGGTAGCTATTAAAGCGAATCATTATAGTATATTGAGTATTTAGGCTCCTTTTATGATTGTCTTATCACGAGAATAATTACAGAAAGGCGGAAGCTTTAAAATAGATGCTGAAAATGTCAAAATGAGAAGGTTATCAGGGGACGAATGAAGTAAGTCTCAAATTCAAAACATGATTTATTAATTGCAACCCAACTCATGTTTATATGGTATTTGCACTTGAAGTCCATTCCTTATACCTTGTCGTCTACATTCACTGATTTATTTTCATTAGTCGTAGTATAAATTCACTCATATAAATCGTTGGATGGAAAAATTTAAACGTATAGTAAGAGGCATAGTAATACATCGTTTCATATAAAAATTAAAAAGGTGGTCTTGAAAGACTTTTTAATTTTTTAGATAAACGGGTTATTAAAAACTTAATTAATTGAATCAAAAAAAAAACTTAATTAATAATTAATTATAAATTATAACAAACAATGATACAAATGGTCTCATGAATACAAATTAATAACATTACACTTATGATCTCGAGTTTTAAATATGAGTATTTTAACACGTAAATTATATAGTTGGTATTGGTACCTTTCTTTGAAAAAAGATTTTGTAAAACAAAATAAAAAACAGGGAAAAATAAATAAAATGAGGAAAGAGCACAGCCAAAACCTAAACGGCTAAACACTCCGTCACTCTCCTCACCACTGATTGCCCATTTCCGCCCACTTCACGACGGAGCAGTCCGATCTGGATCAAACCTAACTGGAAAATGCAGCAGAGCACATCAATTGCATTCTCTCCTTCCACCATCCCTCCCAAGCTCATCAACCACCGATTCAATCTCCTTCCTCTTCCCCCTCACCGTTTCGGAATCTTCAGCTGCTCCTTGATCCATACGAGCCGGAGTAATTCCTATGCCGCTGTATGTGCGGCGGCCGAGAGCGCCGAGGAGGCTCAGATTACGGCGACGTCTGGTCTAGTGGTATGATTATTACAACTACATGTAAGTTTGATTATTGCTACTGTTTTGTGTAGTCTTTTCTTTTCATTTTTTTTGTAAATGTTTGCTGCTTCTTCAGTTTGTTGATGATCGGTTGGAGATGCATGAGAGAACTATTGTGTAATGTAGAACTCAGGTGCTGCTGTTTGCATTTAGTTTAAAATTTGCTAAAAATTGTTACGAGATATTGCTGTTTAAGGGATGAATTGATCTTATCAGCTTCTCCGACGTGGCGTATTGTAGCGTCTGTAGAATGCTTATGATTTTCTGGCTTAGTACTATAAAGTGTCCATGGTTATTTGATCAAGTTTTACTCTTCACAACCGTGGGCACTGGGCAAGCATTCTAGGCAAATACTACTGTTCATTAGTACACTTCAGCTGCCTGTAGTCTCAAGATTTGCTAGGAGATTGTTACTGGATTCTGTTTGATTCTGTTTGTGGGAGAAATGGATCATATTAGCTGCCTTAAGAAGGTGTATTGCCACATACTTTCGATTCTTGGCATAATACGAAAGAGTCCCAGGCTATTTAATCAAATCTTAACAATTAGTACAACATTGGAGAATCAAGATTTGACAACCGTTGAATTGCTAGCATAATGACTCAGTGACTCTACATTCTTCTTTTCATTTTTGGAAATAGACAGTAGAGGTTATGTAAAGATCCATTAATTTACCATTCTGTATCGTCAGACTCGATCCTGTAACCATGTTACCTTTTCATCTCTGCATGTACTCTGTTTTGGTTCTCTGTGACTGAATTGTTGCTGTCAATTTTTTGTTCTTTCTTTTACTTGATCAAGATAAAAAGCTAGCATCGAATCATTGCCTCAGCGAGGTCTTTTATCACAGTGGTAGATTGCAGATTTCATAATTGATCTTTTGGGGAGCATCAACTTGTGATAAATAGTGAAATGTCACTGGTACATCGGTCTTGCAGTTCTGTGAAATCATACTTTTAGACAGTACTTGAACAATATGAAGATTTGCCTTCATGAATGTTGAATTTGAAAATAAATATTTTTGTGCAAAATTATTGTAACATGATTAGGTGCTACTATTAGGTCTAATTTTCCTTTCTCTTTAGGTTGATCCTTTGTTGGATAGTGTGAAATGGGATGACAAGGGCTTAGCGGTGGCAATAGCGCAAAATGTGGATACTGGAGCTGTCTTAATGCAAGGTTTTGTAAACAGAGAGGCTTTAGCAAAGACCATTTCATCCAGAAAGGCAACATTTTATAGCAGGTCGAGATCAAGCCTTTGGACTAAGGGAGAAACTTCGATGAATTTCATTAATGTTTCTGATGTCTATCTTGATTGTGATCGGGATTCTGTAAGTTCCATGTCAACTTTAGCAAGTCCCATTCTTATCGATCTGTTAATTAGTTTGAATAATTTTTGAATTTCGGATCCAGATAATTTATCTTGGAAAGCCTGATGGCCCAACTTGCCACACAGGATCTGAGACTTGCTATTATACTTCAGTTAATGAAGTCCTAAAAGAACCCAAGGTAAGACGTCAACTAACCTATCTCTATCATATCTTGCTGCATTTGTGTAAGTCAAAGAGGAAAGAATTTCACACTTGTATTATATTTCATTGTCTTCTTTAATCAGGATGATGCCAGTAAACTTGCATTAACGACACTTTATTCGTTAGAGTCTACCATAATCAAACGGAAAGATGAAACTTCAACGAGTCCTAATGGAAAACCATCCTGGACAAAGCGCTTATTACTTGATGACAAGTTACTATGCTCGAAAATCAGGTTTGATATGCTTATTTTACTCTATCCTGATTGTTTGCCTGCTTCTATCCTATCAACAATATTATTGCTGTTGTTTATATTGAAGCTGCAAAAGTTACAGTGTCCATGTCATTGGCCTACCAGATTATCTTTTGGTTGTTTTGACGCATCAAAAACCTGATTTTCTCATGAACATGTTTCACTAAGTTTGTGTTCTCAAATTATATATTTGGTTGCCTCTAGGGAGGAGGCAAGTGAATTGTGCCAAACACTGGAGGAAAATGAGGGCAAATCTAGAACTGCATCCGAGATGGCAGACTTACTATATCATGCTATGGTTTTGCTGGTTCGAGCAGACGTGAAGATTGAAGATGTTCTCGAAATACTCAGACTGAGATTCGCTCAATCAGGCATTGAGGAAAAGAGCAGTCGCAAATCATAGGTAAGCAGCTCCTACATATTGTTGCAATGAATATTCACCCTGTTATTGACTCTGGCGAGACTGCAATTATCGTTGTCTGGGGTGTGAGAATTCGCTGCTTGCATTCCCAGCAGTGATGCAAAAACTATTTCTGGTTTTGTAATACTCTATTGCCATTGCTCTCCCATCAATGGCCCATGAGAAAATCATTGCCTTTGGGGAGAGCCTCATATTGTTTGCAGCTTTGTTTGGACATTGTGACGGCTTGAGGAAATTATATCACCGCGAGACTTGTTAATTCAGTTAAGGATTTGTTGTCGCCTGTATTGTTATGTTATATTATGTGTCAGTGGAAATAAAATTATGTTAGCAATCATGTTACTGCAAGTTGGAAATTCACTTTGTTGTTTGTGGTGTGCTAGTGTGCAACTTTTGTTGTTATAATGATTGATGAAATTGATTGATCATACAACATATTAGCTGCCTTCTCAGATATACACACCCATTTCTTCATTCGCATTTTCACTGTTGCGTAAAAATCATTCAAGGCTTCTTCTTTATGCGCAGTTTCAACTTCCAATCGCCTGCTAGTGTTGATTCTCAATGGTTTCAAATGCACATACCTTTGTTTTCACACCAAGCACAGCCGAAACCTAGTACTATTATTATCCTTGTCCGTTTCGGACCTATACGTGCCTTCTCGAGTCACTAATAGGCACGTCTGTGCTCTAGATGTTCGTCGGATAAATCAGCAGCTACAGAACCCACCAAACAAACAGCATCACCTATCCAAATACAAACAAATGCTCAATCACATCATCTATCCATATCCTAGTATCTGAAATAACAAACCCCATCAACTCATCAGCTATCCTTTTCTTTAGTAGGAAAAATGTGTAAAAAGCGTCATACTTAATCCGCCAAAATCAGTAGCAGTATCACTCTACTAAAGGCATCATAAAAAAGGCAAATCTTTCCCAACCCACAAATAAGTAGGAACCCAAATAAAAAAGTGAAGATAAGTATCCACATTTTTGCTTTATAATGCAACCCAATTACTTCTAAACCTCCCAACTTCTAGCTGTACCCAACCATCTCCAATCATAAGTACACAAATAACAACCTCACTCATTTGCATGGCATCACAGAGCTTTGAGCCCATACATTTCAATGGCCTCAACGACAAAGTAGACGGTAAAGACCCTGTTCTTGGTATCCTGTTGTTGTTCTTCTTGTTCATCCCGACGCTCTTGTTTCTCTACGCCCTCTACTTGTGCATCCAACGATGTGGGGGAGGTGCCAATCCGAATGTGCCCTCTCCTGGGCTTGATTCCGCCACGTTAAGTGGCTTGCAGATGTTTCCATATGGGAGTAAGAAGCTGCTGAGCCCTGGCGGAGAAGGTGAGTGTGCCATATGTTTGAGCCTGTTCCAGGAAGGTGACATGGTGAAGGTGCTCCCAGTCTGTAGTCACGGGTTTCACTCTGACTGCGTCGATATGTGGCTCAGGACTCGCTCCAGCTGCCCACTTTGTCGAGCCTCCGTGCACTGCGTCATCACAGTGAGCTGCGAATGCGACGATGCAGCTGCAGCAGTTCCCTGACGATGTTCTTTCGCGTTTGTATATACCCGGTTTTTAAACTATGAGTATGTTATAGAGCTTATGTTCCACGGTCAAGCTGTGCCATGGA
Organism: Plantago coronopus; assembly: GCA_036897195.1. Taxonomy (NCBI): domain Eukaryota; kingdom Viridiplantae; phylum Streptophyta; class Magnoliopsida; order Lamiales; family Plantaginaceae; genus Plantago; species Plantago coronopus. The sequence goes on along the minus strand of JAYMSL010003774.1, from coordinate 5,645 downwards.
GCGTTCATGGTCATAAGGTCTATGAAATCGTAATATACGTGATATAACGTTTATGTAAGTATTTTCCTCGACGGCTTATCGTTGTAAATTTAGTGAAATAACTACTTATAATTTCTTTTAATTGGAAATCGCAGCGTACTCTTTGAGTATACACTGTATAAACCTAATTAACTCACGCAATATACTGCAAACTACGTAAATCAAGTTAACCGTAGAATTACATCAAGTACTTACGAATTTTTCATGTACACTCCCGTCAGTGCAAATTCGAACAATGGTTCTTTTTCTCCGTACGGAATCAAATCATATTTTTTTAACTAAATAAATGTGGTTAATTATGATTAATTGGAAAGTTAGTGATATTTTATTGTAGCTTTTCATCCGTCTATATCTGAAACAACAGGTAATTTTCATTTCAAAAGGTTATCCAACCCATATCTCTAAAAGTTGCTCTATGGACCATTTTACAAGCACTATAACTTAAAAAAATAGCTTAAGCTAATCAAGATTTTGCCATAAATTAATAATAAGATTATGAAACTAGATAAGGTTGGATATTTACTCACGCTAAAGATCATTTTGCCCTCAATGGGCTGAATCACGTCATTTGGCTCTAATGTTTCGTTATCATGTGAATGAAAGGATGAATCGAAATAACTACTTTAACCTCACCTGAATTTATAGTCGAATATTTACTGGTTTACTGTTAAGTGTACGGAAGACGGACCGTGGAACCATATATCGAATTAAAATTAAAGACTTTACAGCGTTCTAAAAGTCCGATTTTCAAAATTATGGGTTCGACGAGTATCTAGTGAGAATATTAGTCGGATACTTAGTACCTAGGAAACCAAACGCCAAATTAATCAAAGACTTTGCATCTTTCTAAAAGTCTGACTTTGGAATACCATGATTAGATGAGTACCGAACTTTATCGACCGGTTTAAATAGCGGTTGTGAATTTCCAACTATTAAAAAACCCGGATTCCCGAGTCCGGTTGATCATATTCATATCTGCAATTCTGCATATTTGTCTCCAACCAGGTAACGATTTCAGCTCTCTAATGGTGAATTGCTCAACTGTGCTAGATAATCCGATCACTCAATTTTGCTTATACTAAAGCTACTGAACTCTGAATTTTCTGTTCATTTTTGTCAGTTGCTTATGGACATGCTAGGCTAGTATGTGTTGTGTTCTTCATCTTTCGCCTACCACATGTTCGATATAATGCCTCAATGAATGCAGGTATATTTTGCAACATGAACACTTCTGTTATCCGTTCCATAATTATGAATTCAGTGTGACATAAACAGCTTACAGCTCAAAGAATCTACCTATCTATCTGTGTATCTATCTATACAAAGTGAAGCAAAAGAATCAAAACTTCTCGTGATACATGATCAGTAAAGAAGAAGAAGAAGATGATGTAGGAGAAAAAGAGAATGTGGGTGGTGAGTAATAGCATGTACACTTGGGGTTGTGTATGGCCATCTTCATTTGGAAGTCTAGCTTTGTACAGAAGACACAGTAGTTCCCAAGAAAGGATTCATCTGTATTCAAGAATTCATCTTCTTCGTCCTCATCATCGTCGTCGTCATCTGTCGTGTCATCTTCGATCCTTTCGTCTGGCGCAACCTTGCCATCGCACCTGATGTAACTGAATCCATATCCCGGGTAGAAGAACTTCAGTATCTTGTCCTGGCACGCCTCACACCGTTCTCTACATTTCTTGCTGAATGCAAGAGGTGCAAGAATTAATGCTGTTCCAGCACCATACCCGAGGCCTGTGAATATGAACTGCCAATCAAAAGGTGTGGTTGAGCTTAGTGCAGCTTCTCTTGGTGCATTAGAAGTGCAGGTGCTGTTTAGCTGAAACCCACATAGTCCTGTGTTTCCTTCAAAGCTATCAGCAGAAAATGTGCTGAATTGGTTGCCGCTTGGGATCCTTCCTGAGAGATTATTGTTGGAGACATTGAAGAATGAGAGGAATGTGAGATTTAAAAGTTCACTTGGTATCGGCCCAGTAAGCTGATTTGATGAGAGGTCCAGCGATCCCAACTCGTTCAACTTCCCCATTGATCTTGGAATTTCGCCTGTGAAAGAATTTCGGGATAGATTTAGCAAATATAATGAGCTCAGATCTCCAATTGTATCTGGTATTTGGCCCTGGAAATTGTTGCAAGAGAAATCAATGGAGGTAAAGACTGTCAAGATCTTCTGGAGCTCCAGTTCTAGCCCTTTAACCGTTACAATCACTGTATCCTGATAGTAAAGATTATTATCCAGTTTTAGAACGTCAAAGTGGAGGTGGTTTCGCTCAAACTGACTGTTATCCAGTTCCATTCCAATCCAACTTGAAATGCACTTTGGATGGAGAATCCCAGTGAAATTGTTGGAAGCTATGTCAATGATTTGCAGATGTGGCCAGCTCTGGTTGGGTGCACCATGACATCTGATGTCACCATGAAATTTGTTGGAGCGCAGAACTAGAACACGTAAGCTGGAAGAGCTTTTCAGGAGGCAAGGGAAAGTATCACTAATGTTGTTACTTCCAACATTCATGACTTCCAACAACGTGCAGTTGGCCAGTGAGGCGGGAAGTTTCCCATCTAGGTTGTTCCGCCTGAGGTCTAAGGTTTTCAGACCGCAATTGACCGGAAATGTGTCAGGAATATTGCCGGTAATGTTGTTTCTCCCAAGGTTTAATACCCCAAGCTCCAGAGTCTGCAGTAGACACTGTGGTATGCCGCCACTCAACGAGTTGTTAGACATGTCGAGAACTTGTAGAAAAATTCCATCGCAAATAGTTCTTGGAATTTCTCCAGTAAGTCTATTATTTGCAACTGAAAAGAATGAAGCAAAGGCAGTGAAGTTACCAATTTCAGTTGGAATAGGCCCTTGAAAGTTATTGCTCGAGTAATCCACATAGATAGGCGATGCCGCGGATATTGGCAAATTGCCTTGGAGCCTGTTCGCGTGCAAGTCCAACACATTAAGGCTCCCGGGAATCCGGTCATAAGGCGTTTGCAGATTTTCCAGGGAATTGCTCGAGAGATTCAATTGAGCGAGTAATCCTGATCCAATACCCCATATCCAGCTAGGTATCTCCCCTCTGATATTGTTGTTTGAGAGGTCCAAAACTGTCAATTTTGTCTGGTTTCTCAGGTTGGGAAAGACTCTGAGGTTGCAAGAAGCCAGGTTTAGCCTACTCAGCTGCGGATATGAGAGCAACTCTGAATTACTTGTAACTAACAGATTGTTGTAAGCAAGATCCAGATTTGTAAGATTTTGAAGGTTTTGAATGTTGCTTTCTAGCTGCATGGTTCCATTGAAGGAGTTAAAAGATAGTAACAGAACATTGAGCCTTCGGAGTTTGAAGACAGACTCTGGAATATGGCCTTCCAGCTGGTTGCTGCTCAAATCTAGTGTATCGAGGGAAGAGTTCGAAATTTGAAACTCACTGACATTTCCACTGAATCGGTTGTTCGAAAGCAGAAGTTTTTGCAGTGAATGGAGCTCAAAGAGAGAAGGTGGAATGCTTCCAGTCAGTGCATTGAAGCCTAAATTGAGGTATGAGAGATTTGACAGGCCTTGAAAATGTGTGGGTAAAAGGGAACCATTTAGAAGATTATGGTTGAGGTCCATGTATATGAGTTTTGTTAACCCTATAAAAGCTGGGATATGACCTGAGAAGGAGTTTACGGAGAAATCAAGACGTACCAGTTCCGATAGGTTGCCTATTGTGGATGGAATAGGTCCTGAGAAATTGCAATTGGACAGTTGTATTGAGGACAACATGCCGAGATTGCCAATGGAATTCGGCAATGAACCCGAAAAGTTAGTGTAGCTAAGATCTATAGTCCTAAATAACCCGCTCACTGGAAAACCGGAAATGTTGCCTGTTAATAACCCGTTGTTGGATAAATCCAGTTGCTGCAAAGTGGGTACCTGCAGATGCGGAACCAGGACTAAAATTCAGAGAAGAAATATGTTGCTATGGAAATTTAAGGGCAGCTAAATGCATGTGTAAAAAGGAAAATAATCCGAAAGTTCACGGAAACAAAATGCAACCTGGAATATGGAATCTGGGAAGGCACCTTGCAAAGAGCAGAAACCGAGGCTCAAGATTGTCAGGTTTCCGAAATTCTCAAACACCTCTGGAGACGTTGTGGAGAGATTGTTACTGTCGAGGCGAAGAACCGAAAGAGAGTGAAGCTGCGAAAATGAAGAAATTAAAGGGCCTGTTAGACCACAGTGCCGCAAACTCAAGTTTCGCAGGTTTGGTAATGATGAAGACAGACTCTCCCACCAATCGGTACTCGAAATAATGACGCCGTCGAGATAAAGTCCTTCGAGTGCTGTCAGATTCTGAACGAATTGCTTCAAATTCGGATTCGTCAAATTCAGAGGTACATCCCCCTGGAACTGGCTGGAGAGATCAATCACAACCAAGCTTGTCATCTCCGCAATTTCAACCGGCAACTGCCCGCCAAATCCAGCATTTGACAGATTCAGGCGAGCCAAGTTTGTAAGATTCCGAAGTCCACTCGGAATCGGAGCGTTTACAAAGCTGTTATACGCCAAGTTCAGCTTCTCAAGAAACTGAAACTGAAATAGACTTGTCGAGTTCCCGATATCGCTAATCGTTTCGTTATCGAGCTCCAAACCGATCACACGGCCAGAGGCGTCGCATTCAACTGCTTCCCAATCGCAGCAGTCTACATTCCGATCCCACTTCACGAGCTTCGTCGAAAAGGTCCGATCGTATACAAGGCTATTGTTCAGCTGTATCAGCAAAGATCTTTGATGATCCAAGCATTGACCAAAAACTAAGGAAACCGATGAGATTTGGAACAAGAACAGCATGAATAGCAGCCATGTGATTGACCTCATTGATTTAGGTTGAGGAAAGAAAAGGCACTACGTACACTGTTAACTGTTTTTTGTGCACTGTAGAAGTATAATCAATCAACTTAATTAGCTTCAATTCATAACCTAGCGGAGACTTGGAAGTTCTGAGTCAAACTTCTCAAGTCAAGTTGGAACTGAGATTGTCTATGTCCATGAACAATGGCCATACACAAGTACACAACAGTGACCAGGTAGCCCTACACAACGCGTTAAACCAGTCACATGTCTGTCACAATAACTATGGGAATTTCTCAACTGTAATGTTATTGTAGTACCCTGAATTTCAAAAGACGAACTATGAAAAATAGAGTTCTTGAAATTAATACATTTTTCGTTGAATTGTTACAAATCATTTTAAACAACTACCTATTTCCAGAGGTTGTCTTGTTCCAGTTGTGGAAAATAAGCAGTCACCTACATAAATCATTTTTGATGATGTTCAAAGTTCACAAGTAGTAGTCCATTAGTACGTAACCAATAAGGAATCATCATGAATCTTAGAACAATGACTTCTGTTACTAAAATTTGATTGAAAAGCTTGCTATGTGCAGGGGAATTTCCTGGAAAGAAAATTGACAACTAACAGGAAAACTAGAAGACGAAACTTGGCAAAACCAATTACACAACAAAATGTGGGAAAATTTTATTTTTGGTACACTACAAAGTTACACTGCCATTTTAGGTACAGTAAAAACGTCATGTCCAATTTGGGTACACTACAAAGGTAACCAAG